>JAMQGT020013406.1:0-77559 GCA_024447675.2 Pterophyllum scalare
AGGCAGAATAAATACTATTAAAATGAATATTCTGCCTAAGTTCATTTATCTATTTCAATGCCTTCCAATAAATGTCCCCAAGAACTTTTTCAAAGAGTTTAATAAAACCATGATTCCTTTTAAATTATTATCTTGCCTCTCAGTTTCGTCCAATCTGGGTTTGGCTGCATGCAGAAAATTGTGAAGTTATCAATAGAACAACATGAGCTGTACCCTATATCTTTAAAGAATGTTCCTTTCATAGGTGGGGAAAAAGGCTTGGCCAAATAAATCAATAATTTTGAATACCTTCGCAGCTTGGCATGAATCTCACTCACGCTTAGATATAAACATCTCTTTTCTCAGAAGAACCCCTTTGTGGGGCAATCCCACTCTCTCACAACATATTGCTGATTCAGTTTTACGTAGCTGGATGGACAGGAAAATTCAAATAATAGCTGATTTATATATTAATGACACTTTAGCTAGCTTCCAACAACTGAATAAGAAATTTAACCTTCCTAAGAATAGCTTCTTTAAATTTTTGCAAATTAGGGGTTGGATTAAAAAGAATTCTAGCGTAATATTTCCAGCTATTCCAGAAGAAACTTACTTTGAATTTCAATTTTGCAATAAACTATGTAATTCCTCAAAAAAAATTTTACTCCATATATGGAATAATTAATGGAAAATTACCTATAAATAAGACAACTACAAAACAAAAATGGGAAATAGACCTTGGATGCGTATATGAGGAGACTAACTGGAGTCGTTTACTGGAACAGGCTCAGACGGTATTAATATCTACAAATCATAGACAGATTCAATTTAACATATATCATAGGACATACTACACACCTTACAGACTACATAAAATTGACAGCAAAATCTCCCCTAAATGTCAGCGATGCAGGGTGACTGATGGTGAACTTTTACATATGCTGTGGAGCTGCCCAACTAGAATTTTGGAGGCGGATTATTGATATAACTTCAAAGGTTTTAGGCAATCAGATTGAATTGGATCCCAAAATTTGGATCCTAGGAGACACAGCTTCCATCAACATAAACTATTATAAGACATACTTTATCCTACTTGCAAGCACTGCAGCTAAAAAAAAATGCATTCTGATTAATTGGAAATCGAAAAAATCGCCATCAGTAAAACAATGGGTTTACGAACTGATTTCTTATCGCAAACCTGAAAAGATTTTGTATAATGTGAGACGACGTCAGGCAACTTTTGAGAAGATTTGGGCCCCCTTCATAGACAGTCTACCCTTTCTAGACTTAACTGATACAGCTGTGATATGAACCCTCTAGGACTAGCCTTAAAGTAACCCATTAATTTACATTTTATGGTATTCCCTCACTGACTATTGTGTTGTATATACAAATATTTGAACATGTATTGATGGATATAGGTTTAAAATGTGCATGTAAACGTGCAGGAATAGAAATACTTGGAATCTGAGTCTTGTGGGGGGCGAGGGGGGAGGAAATGAGGGGAGTAGGGGTGAAGGAGATGGTAAAAAAAAAAGAGAAGGAAGTTGTTGTACATGATATATATGATTTTGTTTTATTGTTGGTATTGTTTTGCTCTGTGGTGGAATGTTGCTGTTTTGCTTTGTAATAAGTGCAAACATTTACCATGTGAAAGCTTAAAAATAAATCTTAAAAAAAGAGGAAAAGAAATATATTGCACTCATACCTCTGGCATTTTTATACACAAGCAGACTCACAATGAAGCAACAACAAAAAAAAAACCTAAAATCAAACATTTTAGAGGTAAATTCAATAAATATTTATAGAATGTCCCTAGAGACGTCAAATTTGGGTTACTAGTGTGAACATGTATGATGTGTTGCCCGAAATTTCTTCAATTAATAGCAATAAACCCCCTGTCCCAGTCACCCTTAATTCGCTTTAATTCTGTAGGCAGCATGGTAGCGATTACTCCGGTCCTCCATCAGCAAACAGGGCAGAAGCAGCCCTGCTGCGCGTACTAAAATATGCAAAACCAGTCATGAAGAAAAGCATCTGCAGGCGCTTCTCATATTCTACATGTAAAATACACTGCAAACACAAAGCGGGCTGTGGGCTACGTGTGGCGACAATGCGCGGCTGATGGTGAAAGGCTGTCCTGTTCCAGCTGACAAACGCAGCAACAACAAAAACACTGACGCACACACGGGCACACGTATGGCACGTACTACATGCGCGTGCTCTTTGGGTACAAGCGCACGTGGAAGTGGGGAAAAAAGAAGCTTCTGATTGGCTGACCGGTGCACGCGGCGCCGCCCACTTTCGCGCCGCCGCACAAATCAGCTGTTCTGCGTGGTGGTCAGTGTGGGAGGAAAGAGGTCCACGCTGCTGCACAGAGCAGGTACGCGCAGCGGTGCGTGCGCGGTGGCAGAGTCTGTGGGGCGATGCGTGCTTGTAATGAATGTAAATGACTTCAGGCCGACGAGTTTTAATGGAGGCGGAAAAGCCGCGATCATATTCCAACTGTTAAAACTGAAGCGATGATGATGTGACCCAGAAATCTGTATAAACAGGTGAAATAACATCGCGTTGTTTGCAGCTTTTAAACTGATCTGTTTTCTCTGTAAAGCGCTTTGTACTTGTGTTTTTAAGAAGAGCTTATTATTTTAATAATAAAGTTCCAAAATGAAGAGAAATGCTTCGCTGTTAAAGCTGTAACCTCATTAATCCAGCAGGTGTGGTGTTTTTCTAAATGCACATCCCTGGGTCAGACTGCACATTTTATTCCCGCATGGTTACATAGTGTCCCACGTTTTGACCCTGTAGTTTACAGTGGGGAACAGGTCTCACAAAGAGATGTGCAGTGAATAGCAGACAGGAGAGCAGCTAAGAGATCTCTTTTATTAGTTATTGTGGTAGAAAAATGAACTGTGGGGTGCACAGGAAAGGCACAAGACTATAAAACAAACTTTAGCTTCCATTATGTTTATAAGAAGTTGGAAAAACTGAAATGAAGCTGCTCAGCTTGTTGTTTCCTGACCCTAGCCCCCTTAATTAAGAACCTCCCTGCCCCCATTCAGCAGCAGCCTGCAGCAGCAGTGTCATTAGTCTCAACATAGTGACAGGCTATACTACTACTACTACTACCTCCTACTCATTAACCATGACCAAAAATCAAGGTTTTTTTTAAGGATAAGTACTCAATTTCTACTCTGATATGACACAAAATAACTAATTCTGATTGTTCCTGCACAGATCAGTGGAAATGAATCGTTGGGTTTGGTCTTTACTTCACGCCTCCTCTGAGCTGCATGCTGGTAGTGACGCAAATATTTCATCTGATATCAAAAGAGTAGGAAGTGAAATGCTCCCTGAGGCCAGTAAGATTAAGTCAGGGCATGTGAACGGAGCGTATCACAGCCCCAAAGAGAGCATTTGTATAAAACAAGTCAGTACGGTGCCCAACTCCCGCCAGTTTAAATAGTTCACTGTGTCAGTCACTGCAGGCAGATTAGAAACACAGCAAAGAGCTCACTGTGACACTTGATAGGTTTATATTGAAGGAAATGGTGCTGGTTTAGCTCACTGGGCAGAGCAGACGACCCATATGCCTTAAAGATAATGCAGAGGCCTGATGTGAATTTTCCCTGAGGCCGTTCACTATGCCTGCCCCCTCCCTCCCTGTAGAGAGAATAACACAGATCCTGAGGGACAAACAGAAGGCTTCAGTCAGAATAACGGTTTAGTTGGTTTTGTCTTTTGAGCCGACGCAGTGATTTTGTTTGACGTACTCCTGACTCGTTGGAAGCGTGTGGAGGGGAAAAGCTTCGGGGATCAGTTTTGTTGTCCTTCTGTTTCCTGTTTCTGTCTTCTGTGTGAGTTTTCTGTCTCTTGAATAAATAAAAATAATCAGCGCAGCGTGAGCGCGAGTTCTGTTTCGAAGACTAAACCGAGGTAGTGACAGATTTTCGTTGCTGTTCTTGTTTTTTTTTTCTGAACATAAGGGGTGACGTCCCCCCGAGGCTGCTGGACGTTTCTTCTCTCTGTCAGTTAATAAATGATGTGTTTCTGTGTGAAATGGGACAGTTGTCAGTTTGTCAGAATGGAAAAACTATCATTGATGCAGAAACCCATGGTCAGAGTACACACAGGCACACACTGTTTAACCTTGGGAGCATCTTATAATTAATTTATAACACTTGAATTCCCTTTTGATGTGACCTAAACACAGAAACTCATCCACAGTAACATGAATCTGTCCTAAACTGAACCGTTTTGTGCTGCTTCAGGCGTCGTACGACCTGAATCCTGGATAGTTTATGTTTCACCCAAACGGCTCTTCACAAAAATAGACAACCGGAGTGCACACACACACATGCACACGCATGCACAGACACACACAGTTTATGCTGGTTTTGTTCCTGTTTTTCATCTGATAAGTCTCAGTCAGATTCACGTGGATGTTAAAACTCCTGCAGTTTATGGCCTCTCTCTGTTGAAGCCGAGTCGCCATCAGAGATTATCCGGTTATGTCAGACTAACAAAACAGTGACACGCGGACTGCAAAACACAAGAATTAGGACCCGATTTTACACATCAAGTTAAATGATTCACATTAAAGCTCTTTGATCTGCTGCTGGGTCTCAGTTTGAGTCTTGTCGGGTGCTTTAAATTTAATGTTGCTTAAATTTCCGTTACCTTATTTTCAAGTTAAATATAAACTTCCGAAGGAGGGAGCACACCGAGCGGTTTTGGATTTAAGTCAGGGTGGAGGAATGACAGAAGCTGCACAGGCTCTGACGCCCTCTAGTGGTCAGCTATTGTCATTTTAAAAAAAAGCCTGTAAGGGGGAAACAGCTGTTTGTGTTTCAGTGCTCTGTAAAAATCAGTGAGAAGATTAATAAATGAGGACAGTGAAGATGGACAGAATCTTTTATAATGACCTCCTCTTTTGGATCTGTATTACAAGCAGAAGTAACTGAAGCAGCAAATTCATGCCATTCTTAATTCAAATGAAGCCACATTTCATCATCATTTTAACGATGAGTCTTTAAGTGCTTAAATTCATTGATTGCAGACCACCAGGGCCTCGTCATCTGCACACAGGAGGGCGGACCCGTGTGGATCTTTGGGGCTGGATGGGGATCAGGCCGTGGTAATCCCATCCCAGGAAGATTAATGCTTCTTTTGATTTTTTTTTTTTTGGCAACATAAAGGTTTTCTGAATTGAGTCTATACTCTCATTCAGGACCAGTTTGCCTTTAGAGACCTTACCAGGGGAAATTTGCTCAGGACATATAGCTCCTATAAATTAAAATCCACTGAAATTGGAAAATTGTGCGAGGAGCTCAGTCATTTGGGAATATAATTGCTGCTGTTCCATAGTGAAAGGAACCAATTGAGGTGGTTTGGGTACCTGACGAGGATGCCTCATGGGCTCTTCCTAGGTGAGGCCTGTCCTACCAGGAGAAGGGCCCGGGGCAGACCGATGACATGGTGAAAAGATTATGCTGGTTTGGGAACGCCTTGGCGTCCCCGCAGAGGGAGGTCTGGGCATCTCTGCTTTGACGGCTGCCGCCCAGAGAAACGGCAGAAAAGTGACGAATGGGTTTAAATCGGTTTTCTGCACAGACTGCAGATTACAAAGGACAGGAAGTGTTTGAAAAGCACAAAACAAAGTTACACAAGTGCATTTATATGTTTTTAAATCAGGTTGAAACTCAGGGAACACAGATTTAAAGGATATATTAAAAGATTATAAAACTGTTTTTGGATCATCTGAAGGTTGCACAGGGCTAACGCAGAGAGAGACAGACGCAAAACAACATCCTCAGGAAATTTATTTCTGCAGTCTCGATGAGTCATGCCTCATTATCATGTCTGATTATGCTGCCAGCTTCAGTTTATCAGTTTGATCTTTGACATTTTCCAGTCATTCATGTTGTTTTTAATGCAGCTGCTGTAACTGACTAAATCTCATTACACTCCTTACAAAGTCATTCACTGTCCTCAAACAGTGAATGACTTTGATGCGGTTGTGAGAAATGTGAAATTTTAGCTTTAGCAGCAATAAAATCAGCAGTGATGGATGGATTACATTTATTTGAACACGACTGCTTTCTTGGAGCGCCGTCATCAAGTCTGTCGCCGTTTTAAAAATAAATCAAGTTTAATACGCGTGAAACACCAAATGAGCCGAGGCTTAGAGAGGACTCTTCAAATGTCCGATCGGATTCAGGCTTTTTCCCCGTAGCCATGTTCATTACGGTTTCATCAGCAAAATAAGCTCTAAATTGATCACAGATGCGGTGTGAGAAGTAGTCTGAGATCATTACGTGAACTCTCAGCTGAGCACTGACACCACCTTCATCCGTGGGATGAGCATCTGAGAGCGTAGCATCTCCTTCCTGTCCGGTCGGATTAAAGCCACGCACATTAAGGCAGCGCTTGTATCCAAATGACAAAAAGCCTAAAATAGATTTCATTATTTCATCAGTCTGCTCTCCTGTTCTCTGTCCACTCGGCATCACTCTTCTTCCTTTCCTCCTCCTCCTCTTCTTGCTCCCTCTTCTCCTGCTCTTTCTCCAGCTCCTCCCGTTCCTTGGCGTCTGCCTCCTTTAGTTTCTCCTCCACGTCCTCGGGGATTTCCACCTCCATCAGGTTCTCCATCCCCTCCTCCGGCTCGTCACCTATCAGCACCTGGAGGAGACGGAGGGTTGGGGCCTTTACATTTCCATTCAAGCAGCCCTCAGTCATTCAAGTTCCCCCTTTACTTACATGACATAAAAGCACTACTGGATTTCTACTGATTCTTAGTTATTCTGAGGAGTGCGACTACAATCTAAGTTCAGCTGAGCTCTGTAAACCGGACACATAATAAAGGTGCTTTCCTGTTCGTGCTTCATTCAGTGGTTTTCAGTGCAGTACGGCTTAACAAGATGCACATATAAAATGTGTTCATCCGGCAGAGAATCTATATTGTGCTAAAAACGTGCTTTAAATAAAGGAATCGGTGAAAATGTGGCGCGTCCTGCGATTTTAAACCGTAACTCGGATCATACCGTGCTCCCAATCGGGTTACATGTTCGGTCAAATCTCGCCCTGTCGTAGACCCCTCAGGTGTTAAATTTTCCAGTTTGGACTAAAACTTCGGGATCTTTCCTACCTGGACCAGTTTCTCGCAGGCCGCGGTGACGTGGACGTCCTTTTCCCAGCGGTGGAACTCTCTCATGATCGGATAAACGTTCTTCTCTTTCAGCGTCTGCCGGCCAGCTTTGGTCGCAGTCAGCTACACAAAGAGATAAACAGTGAGGAGCTCAACATAAAGACGCGATTGCCTACTCTCCGTGTGTGTGTTTGTTTCTGAATGTGTGTGTGTTGTACCAGTAAGAGCGTTTCCAGGAGCATCTTTCGAACGTCGGGGTCTTCCTCCCTCTTCTTGTCCTCGGGGAGGTACTGCAGGTCGACCGGCAGGCCTGGACATTAAATCAGGTTCTGTCAGAGTCTCAACCAGCAGTAATTGGAGTTGGATCCTTTAATAAAATAATAATGTGTTTATATGATACTGTCTGTGGCTCTCTGTCCACCTGCTCCCCGTGAAGACTTCAATCAGAGGTGTCAAACCATCATGACCACCTGACTGACTGACACCACGGGTAAGTAGTTTTGTCCACTTGAAGTCCATCTGAAGGGCGCACGATGCATCGTGGAGTCGTGTCTCAGACGAGTCGCCTCAAAAAAAAAAAAAAAATGGCAGCCACACGGACGTCCACCGTCTCAAGTGGATCCTAGCATACTCACATACGTGGAAACTATAAAACTCGTAACACATTGTTGGTCTTTTGCTTTTCATGTCTCTGGGGTCGTCCTTCCCGTCTCTCCTAAAAAAACGAGGGCGACCAGGCTCTCTCTTATTGCCCCCTTTGCTCTGGGTTAATCTGCCATCCCACAGGTCCTGTCCAACACTTCACAATCATAAATGAGTTCTAAACAGCCAGTTCAGTTCCTTTTAGTCAAGCCTCACGGGTTTTTGTCAAGTTCTCGGAGAACCTCAACTTCTCCCCAGAAGCCGCAGACGACATATTTAGAGGAATGTGGATGTTTGCTTTTTGCAAGGCAACAGTGTTTTTTTTGTTTTTTGTTCTTTAGTGGGATGTGTGCCAACAACGACCTCTGATGCTACTCTGTGGTATTTTGCACCAGTGTGTCAGCAGCAGGTCCTCTAAGTGTTGAGTTTCTCTGCCTCAGGCCTTTATATGCGAGTGAGTGTTTTGGCTATTAATTTAATAAAACACCTCATCATCACAGTAGTTTCTAACACACCTCACTCAAACAAGGCAAAGTACTGTGTTTTTGGGAGGGACTATTTTCAGTGGCGGATGGATATGACCTCACCTTCGTTTTCTTCCTCCGTCAGCTCCTCTGGACCAGCCAGCGGCAGCAGGAGGAAGGGCAGGATGTCCACGGCGTCGCTCAGCAGCCACTCGTGATGAGCTGCACAGAGTGAGCAGAGGTTTGAGGAACGATCAGTCTGATGTTGTGGTGGTGAAACTAATAAACCATGAATCAAAGTAAGGATCTGCACTCCCATAACCCAAACTATGATTTCGGCCTAAATGTAAATAGTGTGTGTGCGTGTGTGTCACCATAGTCAAAGCAACAGTTGCGCAGGGTTCCTATGACTCCGCCCCTCCTCACCACGGATGCCTCATACTGAGTGAAGGGCAGTAACCGCTGGACTACACACCTGAAACACGCACAAGCATCATTAGTGCACGCTGCAGGCTCAAAGAGCGGCAGTGTGTGATAAACTGAAGTCACAGTGAATATTAGGCATGTGATGGTAAATCCATTTATCTTATTTATTTTAGGAGGTTCAGATTGGGAAGCAGCTTTCCTGGATTTATTAAATCTATCCCCCTCATTTCCTAACACGCAGTTATAAAACTGACAGGCAGAAGCTCAAGATGTCCGAAATGGACAAAAGAAACCCATCAGCATGGGTTACACGTTGGGTGGAACCACATTACTTTGATGAAGTCTGGCAAACAGTGGGTGACGCCTCCGTCAGCAGAGAGGCTGTAAAACTGGCAGTGATTCAGATCATTTTCATGATGTGGATTATCAGCGGTGCTTCCTGCTGCAAAATGCAGTGAAAGTCAGTGAAAGATTTATGTCCTCCTTTGGGATCTTTGAACACGGCAGAGTGTTTTAGTGGGGCAGACATCGGTGCTTTGGCAAGTCAGTTGTGAGTGTCAGTTCAAAGTGCTTCAAAAAGCACGGTGGGGACATACGTAAAAGTAACTGAAATGAAAGCTGTTCCTTTATGACATAAAACTGCCTGCTTCTTGACCTGTGAGACCTTCTAAAGACCAATCCCCCGAGAGCGTGAGGACCGTGTGGGTACATGTGGCCCGACAGGATCGGTTAAGTAGCTTGATGCTTTGTCATTTCATGTTTTCCACAGCAGTACTTGACCGAACAAGAAGCCAATGACGAGAGGCAAGCACAGAAGGACTGTGATGACCCATTAGGCATTCAACATTTCAAAAACAACCTCTCCCTTCCTCTCATTTCTTAGTTTGTACATCCTCTATTCCTTTCCTCGCTTCCTATTCGAGATTAGTCACCTCCACTTAATATATTATAAAATTAAATATTAAACATGCAGCTTTGTATCATATGCCATGCTGAAAGTTTAATTAAAAAAAATTTTAATTTGTCATTTCCCGTTTTTCCTGTTTGTATTTTCCAGCTGTGTCAGGTGAAAAGATTGCGGATGATACACCTGTTAATCCTCGATTTTAGACCCTTTGGCGAGCCTCAAGTTGTAACTTAGTAACCGAGGCGTCCTTCAAGACGGCGCAGTGAGAGCGATTACTGCATCACAGGCAAGAGGACGAAGGAAAGAGGAGACGAGGTGGCACAGAAGAGGGAAATGAGAAGCGCCCTCTGACACCACAGAGAAAAGTCAATGTTTTCCAAAGGGTCATTTTTCACTGACCTAAAACATCCTCGAACAAAAGGCCAACACACACAGAAAAGCCCACACACACACACACACACTCAGTGTAATCAGTCACCTGTCCTTGTCCATCAAGTAGTTTCTGGCGTCAGGCAGCTGTGTCAGGTTGGACAGCAGAGGACCCAGGTAGTGGAGTTTAGCCTTCTTATTGTAACCTTCAGTGCAGAAGATCTGAACCAGCTGCGCCAGACCGACCTCCTCCTGCAGCTCCTGAAATGGAAACATGAGCTGGAGCTTAACTTGACCCCCTTTCTATGGTCGCAGGTAAAGGTACAAAGCAAATAGTCAGTCAGTCCTAAAACGAGCATGCTGATCTGTCACGGTGCTGCAGCTGCTTGGCAAAAAACGAGTTTAGAGTATTAAAAAAAGTCGAGACGGGCACGAAACCAGGTGCTCTCGACTGAACCCACCTTGAATACAGTCTTGCAGGTCTTCTCGTGTCGGGTCAGGTTTGACAGGATGGTACAGATCTGATCGGAGAACGGGTACTCCGGATCCAGAAGGTTCTTAAACAACACAGGAAGAACTTTCACATCTTTCACCAAAACCTGAAGGACACACAGTAAACAGCAAGCACACAGTTACATGTTTGTTTTCAATCAACTGAACACACCAAGTAACTTTTCAGAAAAGTCAGAGCCCATTACCCGATGAAGAGTCTCGTCGGCTGACAGGTTAATAAAGATGTGGTAACAGTCTTTTACTATGGCGATGGAAGGGTCAGAGGTCAGGACAAACAGGGCAACAATTAGGTCAGGTTTAGACTGGAGGAAGCGGCAGCCATCCCTGAAATCAAACAAAGAAGGACAAAGATAAAACTAAAAGAGGAATTATTTACTTACACTGGAGAGACGAGCAGGACTAAGTGGGATCTGGTTCAGGACCAGTTTAGCATTTAGGCCGGAAGCAGTGTTTATCGCATTAAATAACCCTCCCACCTGTGTCCAGACAGTCCCAGGATGTACTCGGTGGCTCGACCTTTGACATCTGGACGCGTGCTGGGGGTCAGGAAGGAGAGCAGCTCTGCAGCCTCAGAATCACTCAGCATCTTCAAACGTTGTCTGATCAACAGAAACAAAACCTCAACCATCCGTCGGCTCTCACATACAGTTCTGCCTACCCCTGAGGCGCCGTTTACTGACATGTGACACAAAAAAAGCATCAAGTGATGACATCAGAGAAACTTCAAACCCATATTTAATGGAGTGCTTAAGGTCATATTTGACCCACAAAACATTTTCTGTTGGCCTAAACAATTTCAGATCATCCTGTGCACCTCTGTCGCATGGGGTGCCCCAGGGCTCAATACTTGGACCACTACTGTTCTCCCTGTATTTGCTCCCTCTTGGTTCCATCCTTAGGAAGCATAAAATTGCTTTCCACTTCTATGCAGATGACACCCAGATTTACATGCCCCTAAATCAAAGTGATGCCAACGTCGTCCACACACTAACGAAATGTCTCGATGACATCAAAGCTTGGATGGCTTCAAATTTTCTGAATTTTAATGATAAAAAGATGGAGATCATTGTTTTTTTGGTCAGGGCATCACGGGGAGGGTCACTCCTGTGGATCTGGGTTCTTTATCTCAATATGCTAAGCCCACGGTCACAAATGTGGGTGTCAAAATGGACAAAAACCTTAAGTTGGAGGGTCAGATTAATGCTGTGGTAAAATCTAGTTCTTTTCATCTGAGACAGCTCGCCAAGATAAAAAAATATCTTGTTGAAAGATCACTTTAATACAGTGATCCACGCCTTTGTTACAACCAGGCTGGATTACTGTAATTCTTTGTATTTTGGTGTAAATCAGTCCTCACTGTCTCGTCTTCAACTTGTACAAAATGCTGCTGCACGGCTATTGACTGGGACACGTAAGAAGGAACACATCACGCCGGTTTTATCTTCTCTGCACTGGCTTCCTGTTTATTTTAGAGTTCATTTTAAAATTATTTTATTTGTTTTTAAGTCCTTAAATGGCCTTGCACCAACCTACCTCGCAGAGTTGCTGCATCTACACTCCCACCTCCCGTCCGCTCAGATCTGCTGACCAACTGCTTTTGGTCGTACCGAGGACTAAGCGGAGGCTCGGGGGGGGGGGGACAGAGCGTTTGCCGTGGCAGCTCCCAGGTTGTGGAACGCTCTGCCTGTGCACCTCTTCACTAGCCATTTTTAAATCTTCTCTTAAGACCCACCTTTTTCACCAGGCGTTCAAACAAGCTTGAGATGTTTGTATCGCAGTGTATTTATTTATTTTCTTTAGTCTAATTTTATCCTGACTTTTGATTGTGTATTTTATTTTTATTTTATTGATGCTCTTATTTTTGGGTGTTGATTTTTACGTTTGTCTATTGTTGTTTTTATTCTTCCATGTTCAGCACTTTGGTCAGCGCTTGCTGTTTTAAAGTGCTCTATAAATAAATTGGCTTGGCTTGGCTATTTTAATCTCAATTAAACACAGAAAACATAACTGAGACTTTTTTTTTTTTTTTTTAATTTGATGGTAGCAACAAGTTCCAAAAAAGTCAGTCTGGAAAAGTGGTCCAAAGAGGAAGATTTTGTAACAATTAGATTAATTGGTAACGAGTCAGTAACATGTCTTGATATTTAAAAAAAGAAAAGAAAAAACATCTCAGAGAGGCAGAGTCTCTCCAGTCCGCAAAAAAAAAAATGCATCTACAAAATGTGGAACAATTTAAAACCGCACGTTGCATCTATTACAGGAGCATGGGTTCATGGTGGAAGAGTCCAGGTGTTGAACTGGCCTGCTTGCAGTCCAGAGGTTTCGCCAGCGAAAACATCTGGCACATCATGAAACCAAAAATACAGCAAAGCAGACCCGGGAATGCTGAGCAGCTGGAATCTTCTGTCAGACAGGAATGGGAGGACATTCCTCTCCCAAAGGTCCAGCAGCTGCTCTCCTCAGTTCCAGAAGAGGGAATGCTGCACAGCTGGAAACCTTTGGGAAACTTTATTAAGGCAAATTCAAAAGGAGGTAATACATTTCTTTAAAATCATACATTTTCTTAGTTTAAAGATTGTATGATTTATATGATCTATTGTGAATAAAATACGGGTTTATGGGATTTGCAATTATTGATCCTGTTTTTATTTATTGATTTTTTGTAAATCGGGCTAATAACTTCTTAGCAATAAGACACATTTTAAGTAGGACAGCACTTAACTCTCATTTCACGTGTTTTGTAAATAAACAGACGGGGTTGACTTCCGGCACACATTGGTGGTGATTTTCTAAACGTAAACAGCTGATCGCTGTCATAAGACCACAAATGTTCATCTGCTGTTATTTTAACACAATGGATCCAATATTAACGTTAAAAAAAACGTAGACTGTGTACGTTCGTGTCCTCGCAGCCTCCTGCAGGCTGTGAGTTTTGTTGGTTTGTTTTTTATCGTGAGATCACGTCTTCAGAGGCAGTTTAATGCGATGCTGGACACACACAGTACAGTCCACAGCAGTTAAAGCTACATTCATCTGGAAATCTGCTCCTCTTTTTCTCCACACTGGAGCCTTTTAGCACCGGCTCGTCGGACCCTGTGAAGGCTGAACGTGTCTGCTTCCTCCTAAAAGTCCTATCTTACCTTTAGCTCTCTATAGAGGCGGCTTTCATGTCGCTTTTATTCTCCTTTTCGCTCCTCTTCTAGCTGTAGTCCTCAAACATCAGCCATCATGTGTGATAAACACACAGCTCGGAAACACGTGGACGCCACAGGACACCTTTCTTCTTCAGCAGCTTCAAATCTCCCTGCTGAGTATTAGCGCCCTCTGGTGGTCACTGTGCGAGCTCCCGCTAATTTGACCTCACTCGCTTCCTGCAGGAGCTATTTCTGCCCGCATATCTTTACCCATCATCCATCCATCCATCCATCCATGGATGGGTGGGCCTATTCCAGCTGTTACAGGGCCAGAAGCAGGGTGCACCCCGGACAGGTCGCCAGCCTGTCGCAGGGCTAACGCAATCCTTATTCAATGCTTAATAATTTCTCACGGAACATATGATGCTCCACAAGTGTCATGAAATAGTAATAAAGTATTTTATTATTAATAAAGTTGACAAATTAATGATGCCAACAGGTGCAAAAGTTGAGGTCTGATTTAATGTGACTGAGGCTAGGGGTCCTCCCCTTAAAAAAGCATACAATTATACACAGTATACTCTAACTATACAGCATTTTCTTCCTGCACAACCACTGCCTTTTTCACTGTCAGCTAATGTTTGGTTGTTGTTTTTTTTTAAATCACAGGATTTTTAACCATTTAAATATGACACGAGACTGAGTGCAGGACCCTCTGTTGGTTTAAATATTTTTTTGTGAATATTTGAAGCACGAATGCTCACCAGTTCTTCTGCCCTGTATGTGAAGGAGGAGGAAAACAGTGAATCTGCACCAAAACCACTCATGTGGCCCTTCATTTCTAGCATAAATCATAGCCATAGGTTACACTGGTAAAAGGTCAGATGATGCAAATTAGCCATTGGATGTAGCAACTTTTTTGCATTTATTAAGAATAAAATTTGTTAGTCAGCAGTGCAATAAAATTATGTTTTGATTGTGAACTGCTCGGCAGGGATGAGATTCACTGACAGTGCCGGCCACTCTATACTGTCTGCTTCATGGCTTTGGCTCTTTCTCCACCTGAAGGAGGAAACTGGGTCCAGCCAAGCTATCAGTTGGAGTGATAATAAATGGCCTTCCTGTTCAAGGAATCAAAGCACCTCAAACATCACATTTCCCCACCGTGCGGGGCCTCAAACCCTCCGGCTGCATCGTTTATTTGTTCAGCATCTCATTTTTTTAATCCAAACACCTTAAATTTAGTTATCTATCAATAACGCTTCCTCTGTTCTTTTGCCCCAACGTGAACTTTCTCTTTAATCGGCCACTTTAAGATGTGCAAGATCTAAATAATGAGGCGCTCTCTCCAATTTTATGCATTTTTCCTTAAAGACCAAAGAGCTGTGCTGACAGGTTCCTTTGATTTACACTTATCATTTCTTCATCGTGTAGAAAAACTAAAACGTATTCTTGAAATTGCACTTCTTTCCTTATGACATCTCAGGGATTCAATGTGTAGTTAAAGTCTTTACACTGAAAGAAATGGGGACAGTTAGGATGTGTTTTTTAATAGGTTATTAGATAGTTTTAATGGTGTGACCGGCTAAAGATGAAACTGGACTGCACACAATGTAAAATGAGTCTGACACTCCGATCCAAACCTTAAAAAGATGAATTAACAGGATTATGTGAGTTGTATGTTTTCTGTACTTCTACACTTGGAGGGGAAAATAGTGAGAGTAGAGTTTAAGTGTGCGCCCAGAGCTCTGCCCTCTGTTTTAACTCCTCAAAAAACACTTTTAAAACTCCCTCTTCCCGACAACTTCTGTGTCAGGATTTAGTCCAAACTTGAAGGGAAATTCTTGGAGAACATCATTTGGTTTGGTTACTTGGAGCCGCTCTCGGTCCCGGGAAGCTTTGTGAATGCTGGGCTCGATGTATCGGGCCTCCCTCTTTGTATTCTGCTCAGAACCAGTTTGGGCTGTTCTGTGAAAGGGAGCTGTACACTCTGGCTTATTAACTGCTTTGTTGATTTTCTGTATGAATCATCCTTTATTTTTTAAATTTCAAATAACCTTAGGAATTCTGTGAGGCTGATTCGAGACTTCGGCGCCGTCTCCCCTGTAAAACAGATCGCCTCAGACTTCCTGGAAAGATAAAAGTTAAATAGATATTCTTTTTGAGCGAGCATGATCTGATGAGTTCAACATAAAGATTGATTTGTCCATCTTCAGATTATAATCAAGCCCACGGTGGTTCCAGGCACAACCTATGGAATTTATCACTTCTTTAGATCATCGGGACAGATTCCAGTCAGCACGTTAAACACGATCAACCTTCCAAACTACTTTATTGATATATTGGAGGGGAAAAAAAGAACACAAACAAGACATTCACATAGTTCAGACCCATCAGCAAGAGCTACCAGTCGCTCCAGATGTTGCATTGAAAGGCTTATATTCCAGATAAATGTTAATGAGCTTTACCTGCACTACAGAACAGTGACAACCTTCTGACTAAAGACGCGGTTTGACCCATCGCACAACCATCAGTGGATCTAATGCTTAAGGTTTTCTTCTTTTAAAAGACCTGCTTCAGCCTTGCACACCATCGCGGTGGTGGGAAAACAAAGCTGAGAGCAGCCTCGGTGCGACTGCGTCTGCAGCGTTACAGAGAAGTGTTTCTACATGCATTCAAGGCTCTTCCAAAGAATTAAGGTCAGACGCCGCAAAGGCTCGAGACTGTTCTCCGAAGCACGTTTCCAACGCCGAAACATTTGATTTTTCTCAACACACACATTTCATGTCACACAGGTTTCAGCACAACTTCGATACCACTGCAAAACAAAGACTAAAAAAACTCTAAAGCATTTCACCAAATGTCTGTAGATTGGAAAGAGTGAAGAGCAGAAAGAGGCCTGGAGCAGCCTCAGTCTGGATTGTAAACAGATAAAAGTATTTATATCGTCAAGTCCACCACGTGCTGGAGTACATGCAGCCTGCCTGGAGCCACGAACAAAGCCCACTCCAGGACAGGGGAGGATCGTATGAAGCATTTTGGTGACCTTCTGGCTGGTAGTTCAGGGATGTCATGATATCATAGTACTACTGAATCTTTAGGTGCTGACGAGAGAACGGAGAAAGGCACTATGGTGTCTGATTGGCAGTCAGAGATCAGCTGACAGCCTCTCTGTTGGCTCAAGGCGGGGCAAGTCCATCAATCGTTTTCACGGTCATCGTCGTCATCCTCCTCTTCACTCAGCCTTGTCTTTCCTCTTGCCCGTGAACGGCACTTTACTGGCTACCGTCGAGCCGACGGTGGAGACGCCGCCGGCCACGGCGGAGACGCCGCCCTTCACCAACCCCACCCCCATTGAGGGCACTGTGGTCACAGCAGACTTTGTGATCTCCAGGCTTTTGCCTCCAACCCAGGCCACTCCACCCACAGCAGCCCCAACAACGCCCTTGGTGACATTAAAGAGGCCGCCGGTCACCCGCCACACCATGCCAGGAGGAGCCGCTGCGTGGTCTTTACCAGAATCTGAAAATAATCACACACACACACACACACACACACACACACACAGCATCAACACACTGGGCCTCCAGTATCACACGTGAAGTGTTAACTACACCGGCAGCACTGTGGGACTGACTGTGTTCAAACACAGGCCGTCTTACTGTGGCACAAATCCTAACAGCAGCTATTTCACAAGCATGCACCTTGAATGCGTGTTGGAAAAAGAAAACCCAATAATATGACAGAACAAATACATAACATGCAATGATAAGAAATTTAAAACTAATTTAAAAAAACATCATTGAAATAAAGTTGACTTTAAAATGGCCTGTAAGAAAAGAGAAAATTATGGGTAATTAGAAAAGAGAATACTAGTAAAGTATTAGCTAAGCTAATAGGCAGCATCAGTATCTAGGATACAGACATAAAGGCGGTGTGGAAACTCAGTGAATTTCTGATGATTTTGACATTTTTCTTAAATTCATAATCTGGTGATAATTTCATCACCTTCAGTTGAATCACTGCATTTGTAAAAGTGGAGGAAACACTAGAAAGAAAAAAATCATGAATGTTCACAAAAGCAGAGAAGAGGATGACTAAAGCTTTGCCAGCAGCCCAGAGTTGCTGTTCTTCAAGGTACGTTTTGCAATTTCTATCTGCAAGTTTAGTTAAAATCTTCCCCACAAGGGGGCAGCATCTTACCGGGAAGGTTTTTATTTGTGTGGAGCTTTTTTTTTTTTTAAAAAAAAACAAACTTTTGATGTCTTTATTTTTATTAGTTTTACCCTCATTTCCTCAGGAGGTTTTACCTTTTTTCCAGGCTTCTACTGTAAATACGCATGTTTTCTTAATGACTTATGTTGACACCCTGCACCACCTGGTGGTACAAACTGGTATTACACAACAGCCTGACTGTTTAATCTGTCAAGCCAGTTCTTCAGATATTTGGTCAAATTTAAACAAACAAATTAAATACTTCATGACTTCAGATGAAACTTTAACAATCATAATTGTCTGGGGAAAATATTTTGCTAGTCAGTCCCGAAGATGTTTACCAACTTCACTAATTACACAATTGTGTTATTCTGGCCACAATGACCCTATCCTCTCTGATGTATTATCTGCAGTGCTGTGCCACTGGTGCAGTTAACAAAACAGTCAGCTAAAATGAAAATTTAGTATTATTATTAATGTTAGTGGTGCTTTGAAAGAGCACCTCTGGGACCTCTTAACAACCCCTTGTGCTTCACCCATTAACAACTGTGATGCTGAGTGAGCTGCAGTAGGCAAGTAAACTGGTGCAAAGTGCCTCAGTGTCGGGCCACAAATAGCAGACTCGAGCTGCAGCCGCTCTTACACAAACAAGCGCATTTCCCCTGATGAACCAACAGTTTCTGAAATAGCAGCAGGCAACATGTAGGCACAGATTGCACCATATTCCCCTGATGATATTCCAGCATTCCAGCCCCGGGAGCTCGGCGCTTACCCTCTGCAGACTGGCTGTCGTTGGATTCAGCTTCGTCCGAGGCCACGCTGGTCCCAGGCTGGGGCTCCACATTAACACTGTTTACATTCTGGAAGAGACAAGAAAAAGCCAGGCTGTCTTTACTCTGGGCTTTGTAGTACTCCTCTGCTTTAAATCCCTAAATGTCTGGATCGGGCGGAACCTTCCAGATCCTCTGCTCGAGCAGCTTAACAGATCCAAATAATCCTTATATATCTTAAACTGGGCCTCTTCCGATTGAAGCAAGCAAACTCTCCTCTGATTGGCTGTCCCTTCAAAACAGAGGTCATACAGATCTACCTTTGCATCTGCATGATGTAATACAGATGCAAGGGTAGGAAAGAGAAAAAAAACTACCTGAGACTGAACGTTTGGCCTCACAGGGATTACGTCTGCATATTCTGACCTCAGTATTTTAAACTTTGGCCACATTTAATATGAGCACCGCTGCAACAGCACATACAGTGTGACTGACGTGAGTTCACTTAACTGCTAAATGTCCGGTCAAATTCAGAATATTCCTTGAGGACAACTTTGCCTCGTTTTTATTTAGACAACATAAAGATGGACTCTCTGAATTTTAAATAAATCAGTTTACTGGTCATATTTTGGCTTAAGAATGCTGCTATCATTGATAAGTAACCACCGGATAAAAATT
Source organism: Pterophyllum scalare (assembly GCA_024447675.2). NCBI lineage: Eukaryota > Metazoa > Chordata > Actinopteri > Cichliformes > Cichlidae > Pterophyllum > Pterophyllum scalare. The sequence continues at coordinate 19,245 of JAMQGT020013406.1, forward strand.
TACTTACATTTTATTTATACATCATACATCACTCACCTTGAGGGACATTATATTGTAAGCAAAGACCCACATAGACAATGATCCCCTAAGAACAAGCAGCTCGAGACAGCGGGGTGGGGAAAAAAAAGTCCCTTTAACAGGAAGAAACCTTCACTGCCTGTCAGGACCGGCTGAGGTGAGGGGAAATCCCGCTCTCCGATACACCTGAGGGTACCGCTCTCCAGTCACATTATCCACATCATAAGGATCAAGTTTGTTTTTGTTGGGATCTTGACCCATGTTAAAAACTCAAGACGTCTGGGTATGCTGGCCCTCCATCTTTAAGTCCACACGCTTTATCTGGAATTCTAAATCAGTAGACAATGTATTTAATATTTAAGAATTTTGGGTTTCATTTGGGGAAATAAAAATGGATTTTGCAGAAGAAAACATTCCCAAATGTTTCCTAGAGGAAGGAATTATTTTGACTCAGGCACTCTGGGTTTGTCCCGCCTTGTCATTTTGTGTGTGTGTGTGTGTGTGTGGGGGGGGGGGTGACTCTGTTACCCTATTTTAGAGAATTCTGTGCATATTTACAGAATGTATTCTATGTTTCAATAAAGAAAACATGGATTATGGAAACTGGTTAAAAGATTGTTATGATTATCATGATTTTCCTTTGGGAAAAGGCCAAATTGCCTCTTGGGGGGGGGGGTGCTTCAGTCTGAAGCGGTGAAGTGAGTTTTTTTTTTTGGGGGGGGATCCCTTTTTTAATTACGTCCTAAATGTAAAACAGCCTGTAATCCTCACTCACTGCTGCGCTCTTGTTCTGAAATATTCTGACTCCATGTCTCACAGGAATTCAGCCACACTGCGGATGTTTTTCTGCTCATCAAATACAGATTCAGTCTGTAATACATATAAACGGTGCCGAGCCAGCTCGTCTCAGAGTCCTGCTCCAACATGTAATTATCTGCCACACTCGGCTCTCTCTCTGAAACTCATGCTATGGAGAGCTGGCATCTATTTATGTGTGCACACTTTTAAAAATTTTTTAATTAAATGCACTCCAATCATTTCGCCTGTGTTCCTTCGTCTTCTGCTGGTGAAATAATGATACAAGCTTGGGTTTTATGTCTGAGAAACACGTAACCAGTGACACCAACACCGGCCAGGAGCACCTAATCCAGCTGTAAGTGGACATGTGTCACTGTGGTGTTCAGTTCTTCTGCACAGTGGTCAACATTGCATCTAAACCAGGACTCTTTCATAATAAAATTATACTTCACTCCACCCCCCACCTTTTTTTTTTTTACCCTCTGTGCGCCACAGAGTCTCTTTAAAGTGAATGCTCCCATTTTAATCTGCCTTTCTGATGAATGTGGCCACTGTTTGGTCTGCGAAACCAATTCCAGAGTGTTTTTTTTTCTTCCTTTCTTTAATTTGACATGTGGCACTAGCGGAGCAGAGTTTAGTAACGTTTGCAGGAAGCTGTGACGCCTCCTTTTAAAGCTACCGGACAGAAAACTGACACGTTCCTCCTGTAAGACCGTCTGCAGAAGATAAAACATCTTATTATAAGATTTAAGTTCCACATCATCACTCACCGAGCCAGCTGCCTAAACAACCAACTTGCATCCGGTTAAGCTGCTCAACTCAAACCTATTTTGTTAAATTACCCCCCCAAAAAAAAAAAACAAACAAACAAAAAAACACATTTGAACATCAATAAGGATACTGGGGAGTTCTTACCTTCACCATTGTTCCCAGCGCTTCTCCACGAACACACCTGACAGAGAAACTTGAGCAGCTTCTGTTGCCTCTCTGATGTTTTCTTTTATTTTTTTTTATTCACTGAGTTTTTCTCTGCTGCCCTCGCTGTTAATGCTCTCTGCTTTTTCTTCCTCCTCTGCCTCTTCACGCTTTTATCGCAACAGCGTGCCGCTTTCCGAGCTCCGCTGGCGCACACAGTTACAGGTAGGACAGCACAGCTCTCTTTTCACCCTGCTGGTTCTGCCGACGTGGCGCCTTCACCTCAAACACTGTCAAGCTGCGCACGACCAGCCGCTGGGCGTCCCCTACAGGCCTTCAAAATAAAAGCCTGCAATTCTTTTATTGGCGGAATAGGATAAAATGTTTCCAAATGTATTTGCTCGTCTCGCTTCACACACCCATGAACTTGAGTAACATCCTTTTCTTAATCAGTAGGGCTTAATATGATGTCGGCCCACCCTTTGCACCTATAACAGCTTCAGCTGTTCTGGGAAGGCTTTCCACAGTTTTAGGAGTGTTTATGGGAATTTTTGATCATTTTTCCAGAAGCATATTTGTGAGGTCAGACACTGATGTTGGAGAGAAGGCCTGGCTCACAGTCTGCGCTCTAATCCGTCCCAAAGATTTTCTCTCAGGCTGAGGTCAGGACTCTGTGCAGTGCCAGTCGAGTTCTTCCACACCATCCATGTCTTTATGGAGCTGCTTTGTGCACTGGTGTGCAGTCATGCTGGAACAGGAAGGGGCCATCCTCAAACTGTTCCCACAAAGTTGGGAGCATCAAATTGTCCCAAATGTCTCGGTATGCTGAAGCATTAAGAGTTCCTTTCACTGGAACTAAGGGGCCGAGCCCAACTCCTGAAAAACGCCCCCACACTATTCTCCTGGCAGCTACTAAACCCAGCGGCCTGCTTTACACAACTGCATCCAGCACTTATCAATGCATTTGGTGATGTAAGGCTTGGATGCAGCTGCTTAGCCATGGAAAACCATTCCATGAAGCTCTATATGCTAATCTGAAGACAACATGAAGTTTGGAAAGACTGGTAAAGACTGGATAACTTCCATAAACTGGGAGATATTCATGGAATGTGATTCAGAGAGTATTTTTTTTCATTTATGTCAGTTTTTCAACTCTAGATGTAGGAACTGTGACTGGTAAAGGCAGAGAAGGATAACAACAAGAGTGAAAGGGAAGATTTACAAGACTTGCTGTGATGTATGTTTTGGAGATGGTGGCACTGACAAAAATACAGGAGGCCGAGTTGAAGATGCTCAGATTTTCATTGGGAGTGAGCAGGATGGACAGGATTAAAAATAAGTAGATCGGAGGGAGAGTTCAGGTTTAGTGGTTTGGCGATAAAGTTAGAGAGACAAGGCTGAGATGGTTTGGACATGTGCAGAGGAGGGATAGTGGATTTATTAGACAAGGGATGTTGAATATGGAGCTCCCAGGGAGGAGGAGGAGAGGAAGACCTCAGAGGAGGTTCATGGATGTAGTGAAGAAGAACCTACAGAGGGTTGGTGTGATACAGGAGGATGCTCGAGATAGGGTGAGATGGAGGCAGATGATCCACTCTCTGGTGACCCCTAAAGGGAGTGAACTGATAAGATTTAAGATAATTGTTGCTTGCACAACACAGCCAGACAGCACTATAATATATATGTTACACATTCTAACATCAGCTGGCCTACTTTTAAAACACACAAACCCTGAAATAAAAGTTTAAACATGATAGCTTTACTTCTGTCACTGTTTAGTTCGGGTCCTTTTGGTTGTGAGATGACAAGGTCAGAAGGTCAGATGGAGTTCTTTGGATGTTTTCCTTACAAAAAGATGCCAGGTTTGGGGCAGGAAAGAAAGGGCAGCTGGGAAACAGTAAATATCTTAAATATACTTCCCCTCTCATCGTCTTTTATTTTTGCAGTTGGTTAGAGGAGCTTCTGAGAACTCTTGAGAGCATCTTCTTTCACACATTAAGTGCAGCATTATTATTTTGTAATTAAACCACCTTCTGAACTTTTACTTGCTAAGTAAAATGAAAAATAAGTGAGCAAAAATGATTTTTTACCCCTGTGGGTAAAGAATGGGATTAAAATCAACATAATTAACCACACCTTCCTGTAAAAAACATTTCCCTTGAAATTAGTAAAATGGCCGAGGAAGTGTGAAACTCCTTAGAAATCAATTTGATTTTTTAAAAAAACTTGATGGCAACATTTTTATCCATCCCTGGCCGGTTATCTTCTGTTTTAAGGTTTGGGCCTTTATTGTGAAACCCGGAAGTTGCCCGTGTGCTGCTGTTTCAGCTTGAACTCCTGATCCAGCTCCGGATCCTGCATCAGCAGCTGGGCTGGTTGTTGGTGACCGAGTGTAATACCTCTGAGTATTTAATGTGGATTTAATGTAGACTCAAAGGAAAACTCTCAGGTGAACACACAGAACACTTCACGTGCAGGTTTGCAGAGGGTCACGTGGTCAAGTGAAGTCATATAAGGGTGCCACATATAAGAGTTAAAGGTCAAGTACTGCATGGCGATGCTGGCACCAACCTTCACTCACCCAGAGCAGAAAGAAAGAGATCACACAGTCATGGGGGTGTCCAGAGGGTGAGCATGAGGTGGCACCCGTGCATAGGGGCGATTGATATACATGTAAACAGATCAATAATTTATGCAAATCCAAGAACTCATTGAGTGTGTTGTTAAAGACTAAGCTCAGTATAATAAATAAATACATTTATAAAGTGAAAGGAAGCAACATTGGTTGGTTTTAGTTTATCAATATGATGCTGTAAACATGGTTTAGACAATCATAATCAGTTTTGTTAGTATAACCAAATAAAGCCAGCGCATGCACTCAGACAACTAAACAGTGTTCTTTAGGGCGTCTGAATGCAGTCACTATAATATCAAAAAATGCCAAAGAAGTGGCAACACATGCGGATGATTTTTCAGAAGATGTTGGAGACAGAAAGTCGAAGAAAGACAAGAGCGGAATCACAGAAGCAGGAAGAGGTTGGTTTGGGCACTTTATTAAGAGACGACGGGAAGTGTGAAGGCAGCATTCCCGCATTTGAATGTGTATAGTATAAGTGAGTGTAACAGTCAGAGTGTAGCATGAAGTCAGTTGAACTTCTGGGAAAACAAGAATGAAGGAGATTCCAGGAGACAGGCAGCTACTCTCGGAGAGCTGGAGGGCCATAGAAGGTCCTTAACCCATCAGCATGACAGCGCCCAGCCTCATGTGGCGAGAGTATGCAAGCACTTCCAGGAGGAATTGATACCACTGACTGCCCCCCACGCTCACCTGACCTAAATCCAGTAGAACACCTCTGGGAAATTATGTTTTGTTCCATACGACACCACCAGGTTGCACCTCAGATTGTCCAGGAGCTCAGTGATGTCCTGGTCCAGATCTGGGAGGAGATCCCTGAGGACACCATCTATTCAATTCAATTCAATTTTATTTATATATCACCAAATCACAACAAACAGTCGCCTCAAGGCGCTTTGTATTGTGGGTGAAGACCCTACAATAACACAAATCTATCGTCTCATTGGAAGCCTCGATGTTATCAGGCATGCATAGAGGCACGTGAGGACCACACAAACTACTGAGAACCATGTTGAGTTGCTGCAATTAAGTTTTATCAAAGTGGACCAACCTGCTGCATCTTCTTTTCACTTTGATTTTCAGGCTGTCTTTGAATTCAGCCTCTGGAGGTTGATCATTTTCATTTCCATCGAACAATGTGACATCCTTTCATTCCTGATGCACTACGCAGTCACTATAATTTTTCCCCCCGTTGAGATCTGATGTGTTTTCAAAGCGTTCCTTTAATTTTTCTAAGGAGCGTATATTAGGTGGATTTGCATCAAATACATGGCAAAAATGTGTCTAAATTTAGGATGTCAACCCAATCAAAGACAGAGAAGAACTGTTTAGCCCATAAATGACATTTGTTGACACAATTTCGTTCCACTGCATGGAAATGTGATGCAAATCACAACAAAGAATCTTTGAATAAAGCAGATCTAAAACTCATCCCAGCAGCATTTCCGCCAGCTACACCTCCATGGATGATCAAACTGACACTTGTGCAACTTTTTTTTTTCCCATCCTTATTAGACAGTTCTTTGCAGTGAAGAGAGACAGGAAAGCAGAAAGAGAAACGGGGAAGACACGCCTGCTCACGCCCCGAGCCACCCTGGCAACCTCGTGCAACATTTCTAGGGGTAGAAAAAATTAATGCTAAACATTTCTTCCAGGGTTCCTCACATCCAGGCCTCGAGGGCCGGTGTCCTGCAGCTTTTAGATGTGTCCCTGATACCAACACACCTGAATCAAATGGCTGAATTACCTCCTCAGTATGAAGTCAAGTTCTCCAGAGTCCTCCTAATGACTTCTATATTTGACTCAGGTGTGTTGAAGCAGAGACAGATCTAAAACCTGCAGGACACCGGCCCTCGAGGCCTGGATGTGAGGATCCCTGACATAAAAGGTCATGTGGAAAAACTAAGTGCACCCCATGATTCAAACCTCCTTTAGCAGCAAAAACTTGAAGTAGTTGTTTTCTTCATCGATCTCTCACGTTGCCGTGGAGGAATTTCGGCTCACTGTTCTTTACAACATGCAGACATTTAGCACCTAAGCCTCAAAATTTCCACCTGGACTTTTTTGCTTATTTGAACTATAAAAGGTCCTGAAAATGTCCTGTGAGTAAGTCCTTCCCAGAACACTTTGAACTTTCAATATCTGATAGTTATTTACATTTTACTGCATGTTAAGAGTATCAATAGTTTTAAATGAAGAAAAACCAAAAGAATGAATTTGGAAAGCACTGCAATTACACACAAACAACAGATTTTTTCCTATTAAATTTGAAAAAACAGAAAGTCCATTCAGATTTCAGTCATCTTGATGGTAGTGCCAGTAACAGTTCCTGTCTGGCTGCAGACACAGGCCCACATCGCAGGTCTCGCACATCCAGGCGGTGCTCCTGTGGCAGACTTTACAGCGCCGTCGCCCCAGGCTGGCTCTCTGTGCTCTGGGCTGGCCACTGCTCGTGGGGACAGGGAGGTGTTGGTCGTCTGGGACCTTCTGGGGCTTGTTTTTCACAGAAACTCCCAGGAGGTGTGCAGCGAGCTCCTCCTCAAAACACTGCCACACCACAGGCTTCTTCCGCATGCTTTCACACCGATCCTTGTGGATGGCAAACGAGTTTCTAACAGCAATTTCAAACAGATGCTGGAAAACAGTGATGGGCCATGTCCTCGTTTTCCTGTGGACTAAACTTGTTCCAATCACTTGGTCAGAGGAGTCCACGCCTTCCGTGGGGCTGGGGATGGAGATCTCCTGTTCTTCCCCCTCCTCTTTCAGCCAGTGCTGCACTGTGTCCCCACTGCCCACTGGGTGGACAGCGGAGCACAGCGAGGTTTCCCTGGTATCCACCCACAGAACAGCCCCTTCCCTGATCCACTGGACACTGCCCTGTGGGGATCTTGTGGTGAGGGCATTTTCGTCTTTGGTGGGGACATCAACTCTCTCCTGCTTGAATTCCCCACAAGCTCCGAATCCCTCCTGACTCAAGTGTTCAAAAAGGCGGCGACTGGTCTGGAGGTTGTCGATACAGATAATATACCCAGACCCCAGGAAGTCTTTTTTGACCAAATCTGCCACAGCACTGAAAGAGAGCCTATTTCCTGAAGACAATTTTGACTTGCCCGTGTAGAGTTGGAAGTTGATGGTGTAGCCATTTGAGTCAGCAAGAGCAAAAAACTTCAGCCACCACTTTGTTGGCTTGGCCTTAATGTACTGTTTCATGCTGCGCCTGGCCTTGCTTGCCGCCATCCTATCCTCCACTAAAACGTGCTGTCTGGGGTGGTAGATGGCCTTGCACCTCATGCGTATCATCTCCATAAGAGGTCTGACCCAGTGGAGACGGTCGTAGTCCTCTGTGCCCTTTTTTCTCATTCATCGCATCTTCCTCTGGGTCACTCGTGTGAAGGTGGGATAAAATGGCCAAGAACCTGTCTTTGGACATGACGGTGGCGGGGAATGACACATGAAAGATGGTTTCTTTACGCCAAAAATCACTCATTTTTGGGAGGCGCAAGACTGACATGTATAATAACATGCCGATGAACTTTTTCAGCTCCTCTGGTTTTATTTCAGTCCAGACGAACGTTTTCTCAGTCTCCTGCTTTGCTGCTGCGTTCTTATTTGTGTTTTCACAGAGGAATTGGAGAACTTCAGCATCAAAAAAGTGTGAAAAGATTTCACCTGGCGGAGGGTTCCCTACATTCAGAGGGGGTTGGACACCGGGGGTCCGTTTGGGGTTGAAGCTCAGCGGTTCAGGGCTATCGTCCTCGGGCTCTACCTTAATCTTCGACTCATGGGGTGAGCGGCTTCGCTCTCTGATAGTACCACCAGAGCCTCCAGCCTTCGCATGGCCTCTCACTCTACGGTGCTTATTTTCTGCTTCACATGAAGATGGCTGCTCCTCCTTACAAGGCAACCTGCAAGTGGCGGAGAAATATATTCAGCAGGTCACACAACCTATGTTGGCATGGTATAGTGTGTAGGTATGTTACAACCACCGGGTCAAAACCTAGCAACGTTTTCCGAGCTCACCTGTTCGGAGCCTCGGCTAATACGCTGAAGCGGTATACCAAAAGGCGGGTTTCTGATCAGATGAAGGTGGGTATTGTCTGGTGGTATGATGTAGGGGGATCCCCCCCAACAGCCTCTTTTAAAAATGTTTTCACTCTGTTAGGTCTTCCGTATTGAGCGATTGCTTGTCCAAATTAAAGTCTCAAAAAACACTGTGCAGTTGAAGGTATATGGATGCGGAATTTTATGTTTCAATTTAAAACTCTTTAAAGTTTCATCACGTTTTCTTGATCAGAAAGTAGATTAATAATGGCCGGAAAATGTCTGTGGTCAAAGATAGATTCCATGGCGGCCACGCAATCAACAAATAAAAAAAGAAAAGAAAAGTCAGTTAGTTTAGACAAAATTAAACTACTCTGTTTGTTATAAAGCTGTTTTCTCAGTGCTTACATTTTCAACATGGCATTTAAATATCTCATTTCGCTGTTCATAAATCTGTGTCCTCCCACTGAAAAGCTCCTCATTTCTTTATGGATTTTGAGTTTTTGTAGGTTGGTAGTTAGTGTTGGTAGTTTGTTTCAGTGGGAATATGCCTCAGAAGAAGAAACATATCCCAGTCCAGTCCTCCCGGGGAATCTTCCAGGATTAGTCTTTCCCCTCAATGACCTAAAGTGGTCACACTCTTCACTTTTATCTTACCTGTGGAAAAAGCCGAGTTGAGACAGAGAGGACGCTTAAGGGGCGACTGCATGGGGATGTGAGCTTCTCAGTATAAAGATAAAAAGACTGATTCTTTGTGTTTGGGAAATTTATACTGACAGAGTAAAATAAAACTTTTTAAGGAATTCTTCTCAAATTTTTTGAAAGATTTATTTACTTTGCACTGTTGATCCATTCTTAGGTTTCTTTCTAATTAACCAATTAACTGTGAAGCATTACTAACTTGATCATTTTCAGTCTCCTGATGTTGCCTTTTGCACAGCCTTAATCTTGGCATTCTTTGACTTTTCCTTGGGAAAAGTTTGGTTTCAGTGAGAATTTTCGAGTCTGATTTTTCGATTTTTTGTTGACGAGTGGATGATTAATTAATGTTAATTAATGGTTAAATATACATTTGACGACAGCTTTCTGTTTGCCATACTTCCGCCTCTCTTTCCTGAAAATTATATTCAAATGTCTTTAAATTTGAAGGAAGAACATTAAATTTTCTGCGTGTAATCCACTTTTAAGATCACAATTTTCCATTGATCAAAATGCTAAAACAATGCATCCTACAGGAGTAGTTAATCGGCTCTAACTTCATTATTGTTTGGGCTATTGATGTGCTTTTGGTATCAAAATGGACCTTTCGCCATGCTCTTTCTCATCCGCACGGGTTTCAGATATAACTGAAAATAATAAATTTTTTGTAACAGACCTGTACTGTGCAAATGTATACACATAATCACGACTTGGTGGCCTACACTATACTAAAAAGTCACCAAATATAAAATTCATGCGCACATTTACGGACAGGTAAAAATAAACAAAGACTGTACAAACTTATTGACCCAGAACACCATTCTAAAAAAGCACTACACAATACGAGCTTCAAGTTACACAGAAAGTAAGGTATACAAAGTACAAACTAAGCTAAGCTCTCTCCGTACACACAGAGCTTCATTCATCCAGAAGTTCAGCTGCGGCAACGTTACCTTTCCAGCACTGTTTCGGTGTCCAGTCCATCTCGATACCTCAGTGGGATTTTTATGACCCGGGAAGCCTTCTTTCAGACATTTTCTTGGATATTTTTCGCTTCTGTGCGATGTTGTTGCTTCTCTTCACCGAGCGTGTGTCGTGCGGGCGGGGACAAAGGAAATGATTCGCGGGCTTCCTGCAACAACGCGACTCAAATTACCGTAATACCCACATGTTGACAATTTCCCAGCGTTCAGAAATCTTTTGAATTTTTCCGATAGGACAAACCGTGGCGTAATACGGTAATACAAAAGAGCGCTTGTCGTCCTGTCGGTGGCGGTACGTTCGGCGTTTAAATACCAAAAACAAAATTAAAAATACATCCTGAAAAGTCACGCTCGGTGTTAAAGGTTAACGTTTAACATACCGAGGGCTGTGGAGCCTGAAATGTAGCTCTTTTTCTTTTTTGGCACAGTCTGAAGGGCTCTAAAATGGTCTTTATTTTTCTCCAGGCAAGGACATGGCAGTAATGCACCTCTATGTCGGCTATCAACCGCAGAAAAAACTAACAAAAAAACAAGGAAGTAGAAAATAAAGTTCAGTCGCACTTTTTTCAAGCACCAGAGACTACTGTGACCTGAATGACTGAGAACCCACACAGACATAAACGGACAATTGTATTTCATTCAGGCACATCGTGGGTGTCATTGTTTGGGGTCCTCGCTGGAGGCTCGGCGCCAGGCTCCCCGGCAGTCGCAACAGAAGTAAATACGAGGAAAAGTCAGAAAAAGCTGTCAGAGAAAGCACGTTGTTTGGGGACTTTGGGCCTTCAGGCGTCCAGCAATGAATCTGGAACTGCTCGGTAATGCATTAAAAACAAATATCTGTTTTCTGTGCACGTTACTGTCCGGACGGCGCTGTCGCTTTGTACCTGTTATGGTTAGCATCGTAGGTTAGCCTAGCATGTTAACAGCAGCCGATAAGAGTAAAGTTATAGTCTTGTAAATAATTAGAAACCCTTTGTTAAGGTCTACCAAAAAGAATAATGCAATGCTGCCTAATACATAGATTCATAAATATTTATATATAAACAGCTGAATGTAGCAGATGTAGTAACTAGCTAATGCTAGCTTCCCATATGTTTGAATTAAATGGGTCTTTTTTTAAATTATTTCATTTCAGAGTAAAAACCGCTGCAATGCGTTTTTCTTGTAGTTCCTTCATATATTAAGTCTTTCTGGTCTTACTTGCTGGCTCTTTTTGTCGGAAAATAATAATAAAAAAAATACACAGTTTGGCCCAGTGAGAAGGACTGTCAGCACTGTGGACAAACTCGTTAACCTGGATGTGGCGGTATTATACAAATCGTCACCCTCTTAAAATAATGGCCTAAGTCATTTTTAAAAAAGAGTTTTATTTTTGTCTAAATCATTGTATATTCAACGTTTGTTTCAGTTTTTTGTATTTTCTGAAAAACCTGGGAAAAAAAACACCCGACTTCGGCCATTATTTTAAGAGGGTGACGAAATATAAAAACTGGTTTTAAGTGGCCATTCATTTATTTTTAACTGGTTTTCGATCTACACTATTGTGCAAAAGTCTCAAGCCACCCCTCATTTCCTCATACGTTGCTTTGAAGGAACCAAGCTTTCTTGTACTTTCTTGTAAACGGTAGTCCTGAACAGCAGTTCTCCAGGCTTTCTGAAAGTCTCTCAAACTGTTCTTTGGCCATTGACTGCTTTTTCAGTCCAGTGTTTGTACCTGACCATTTTCAGAAGATTTTTTTGTTAATCCGCTTAATACTGAGCTGTGAATAATTCAAGCATAATTAAAGCACCTAACTCACTTCACTGGCAGCATGTTGCAGCAATACATAATTTGTTCCCATTTCTTTAGTTGAATTTAATATAACACAGGCTGACAGAAATCAAATAGGTTTTTACACCAACAAGATGATTCCCAAAGAGGTATTTGCCAAAAACTTATTTCTTGGCATGATGTGAAGCATATCCTTAAAAAATTTAAGGAAAGTGGACACATGGAAGAGAAAATGCCTATAAAATTGTACAGCAGATGAACAGTATCTGAAAGTCATGTCCTGAAGACACAGGAAAAAAAATTCCAGCAAAGACCTGACACAGAACCTGAGAGATGATCCTCCAGTTTGTCCATCTACTGTTCACTGAAGCCTCATTAGAAATGGTCACAGTGAAAGGGTGGCTGTCAAGAAGTGATTCTTAAGGAATGGTAACAGGGAGGACAGGCTGAGGTATGCCAAATTACACAAGAACTGGACTGAAAATCTTACGGAGTGATGAAATTTTTGGTTCAAGTCGTTGTCAGTATGTACAGAGGAGGTCAGGTCAGGTACGACAGTGAGTTTCTACTGTCGCGGTTTGAGGCTGGATTTCAGCCAGTGGTGTTGGAGATCTTGTCAAAACTGATGGAATTATGTACCATTGTATTTTGATCCACCATCCAACACCATCTGGAAAGTGTCTGATTGACAGTGGTTTAATTTTTCAGCGTGAAAATGATCCCGAACACACCCCCAATGCCATAAAAACATACATATTGGGCGCTGGGGTGGCACAGAGGTTGAGCAGGTGACCACATAGATATGCTACGTGACACCGTGGGTTGGGGTCCTGGCCTGTCGCTGTTTCCCGCGTGTCTTCCCGTCACTTTTCCTGTCACTCTCCACTGATAATAAAAAGCTGCTGTGGCCAAAAAATGAAAAAAGAAAACAGAAGAACATACCCAGATAGAAAAACACACAATGGACCACTTCTGAACGCTTCTGAAACTTTGTGAAAGCCTGAATGGGGGAAAAGCTGTGAAATAACTGGTGTTTGTCTTTCTAAAAATGTGAACTGCCTTTGTTTTATCAATTGAGCTAGTCGTAGTTTGCCAAGTCTACACAAAGTTTGTCTGTTTTTTGATATAGACTTCGTATGATGTGTTGTAGATGAAGCTGTAAAATAAGTCTTTTTCTGTTTTCATTTAAGGTTTTTCTGATTAGAGTCGGTGTTATAAGGGGTCTTCAGCATGTCAGTGGTAATTTAGTCTTAAGTATGGTGGGTTTGGGGTTAGGTGTGGTTTGATGAAAGAGAGAAAAGTGAAACTGACCTCACAAAATAATAATAATATAATAAACAGAATAAGCACTCTTCGTATCAGCCTTGTCTGCTATCTGCCAAACAGAAAGTTTGTAAAGTGTTCAAGGGCCTCTTAAAACAAGGCAAACTCTACTCTAGTACCTGCTTAAAGTTTTTAACAGTGAAATTAAGGAATTTTCTCTGATTTGCAGAAAAAGGAGGCAGAGTCTGCACATTATTTGGCTCCAATAATTTAATCCTTACAACATTTATACAAAAGTAGGACCTTCTCAGGCAGTCTGTGCCTTGCCTTTACTGGGAGCCAAATGATGTGCAAACCTTTCTTCATTTGTTTGGTAACATTAGTTTTGACTGTGTTTATGAGGATGAAACGATGAATGGTGAAAGTTTTGGATGCCACATTTTTGTTATTAATCTCTCTCTGTTGTTCTCTCAGAATCGTTCGGGCAGAACTATCCAGAGGTAAGCCACCAGTTTTTAATGCACACGCGTGCTCTGAAAGTCCTCAGGATACCTGCATGGTTGTAATTTGATTCCAGTCATATAAGAAGCCTTTTCCCTGGACTAAATTCTCTGGTTGTGGTTTGTTCCTGTCTGGTTTTGATATAAGGAGGCAGATGGCACTCTGGACTGTATCAGCATGGCCCTCACCTGCACCTTCAATCGCTGGGGAACCCTGCTGGCGGTGGGCTGCAACGATGGTCGCATCGTCATCTGGGACTTCCTCACACGAGGGATCGCCAAAATCATCAGTGCGCACATCCACCCAGTCTGCTCCTTATGGTGAGACTGTTGTTTGTTAATTGTGTGAATACAAGTGAGGGAACCAGGTTAATTTTTCTGCATTCTGGCGAATTTTTATGCTCCAATTTGTTACTTTCTGTGAAGTTTCTTTACTCATGCAACGGCAAACGATAAGACAATACACAGGCTTCAGGTGACAATTCAACATACATATTACCAAGGCAGATATCTTCAAGCTGTTGTGGTCATTGTTGTTTTTTGATGATGTCTGAGAAAATCCAGGTTAACAGTTGTCATTTGAAGTTCCTTTTCATTAGTCATTGTTACACAGTGCCTCACATTTTGTATATGTATGTGTGTGTGTGTAGCTGGAGTCGAGACGGACACAAGCTGGTGAGCGCATCCACAGACAACATCGTCTCGCAGTGGGATGTCCTAACTGGAGACTGTGACCAGAGGTTCCGCTTCCCCTCACCAATCCTGAAGCTTCAGTACCACCCCAGAGACATGTGAGTGACCTGATTGTGTCATGTGGTGTGAGGTTCGGCTGCGGGTCAGATTCGAAGAGCAGTGATGTCTCGTAATCACTGCTTTGTCTTCAGGTAATGATTTTATGCTAAGAAGCAGTGATGTGTGTTTTAGGGACAAGGTGCTGGTGTGTCCCATGAAGTCGGCTCCAGTCCTGCTGACGCTGTCAGACTCAAAACATGTTGTCCTGCCAGTCGACGATGATTCAGACCTCAATGTGGTGGCAGCCTTCGATAGACGGGGTGAATACATCTACACTGGCAATGCCAAAGGAAAGGTCAGCCTCGCTTTCACTTTATATGTCACTGTATATATTTTACTCACATCAGTGCACTTAAAAAGCATTCAAAGTGCTTTCACACATGCACTGCAGAACCTTTGCAGACATTACTCAGCTGTAACATTCTGATGGGGCATTGAACAGTCTTTAACCGCCTCCTTAAACTTTATATTACTGTGTTGGTTCTTGCCAGAATGGGCAATGCCATTGTTTGCATTTATAATCTTGCTGTGTCTGCATTGCTTTGCCATCATGGGTGAAATGGAGTTGTTCTTGCTGGACTTGAAACTGGTACATTTTGAACAGCAGCTACTTTTACTTAAAGTCAGGAAGGAGAGAATACTTCAGAACTGACTGGTGAAATGGGTAGCACTGATTTTCTCTTCATCAATGCACCTGTTAGTGAGTGGGACATATTAGGGAGAACGTGAAATTTTGTCCTCCAAGTTGATGTTTTAGAAGCAGGAAAAATGGGCAAGCATACGGATGTGAGTGAGTTTGTCAGGGGCCAAATTGTGATGGCTAGATGACTGGGTCAGTGCATCACCAAAACTGCAGCTCCTTTGGGGTGTTCCTGGTCTGCAGTGGTCAGTATCTACCAAAAGTGGTCCAAGGAAGGAACAGTGGTGAACCAGTGACAGGACCATGGACGGCGAAGGCCCACTGATGCATGTGGGGAGCGAAGGCTGTTCCGTGTGGTCTGATCCAACAGACGAGCTACTGTATCTCAAACAGCTGATTTAACACTGGTTCTGATAGAAAGGTGTGAGAATACACAGTTCAACACAGTTTGTTATGTATGGGGCTGCAATACCACAAACCAGTCAGAGTGCCTGTGCTGACACCTGTCACCCAACAAAAGCACCAACAATGGGCAGTTGAGCATCAGAACTGGACCACGGAGCACTGAAAGAAGGTGGCCTGGTCTGATAAATTAGATTTTTTTTTTTTTTTACATCATGTGGATGGACGGGTGTGTGTGTGTCGCTTACCTGGGGAACACCTGGCACCAGGATGCACTATGGGAAGAAGGTAAGCTGGCAGTGTGATGCTTTTCTCTGCTGGGAAACCGTGCCTGCCATCTATAGCCTCTTTTCCACTGATGGGGTTCCAGTGCCGGTGCCAGTATTTGAACTGTTCAGCGGTTTCTCCACTGCAAAAGACGAAAAACGGGTTCAACTCCGGCCCCGCAAGCTAGCTGGTCTCAAACTGAGAACGCGTGACGAAAGTAGCAGAAGGGCGTGACTGCTATCTCAACGTAAAGTTTTCTACCGCTGTTTCACTGCATGGTGTGTATTACATGAGAAAAGCGATGCGGTTGTCACAGCTGTGAATTAGGTTGGGCTCTAAGGTTGAACTTGCTGCTTTGTATCAGTTCATATCGCAGATAAAATAACACAAAGTGCGTACTTTTTGTCCTTTGCGTCCTTGTTTGTAATCGCTGTCTGTGTTTCCCTCTGTGCTGCACACAGACGCTGCAGTAGTTTGGTTTGGACCTTAAAATGTGTTCGCAGCACAAGAAAGGGGAGCGTGTTCTCCCACATTCGTGCCCTTCGGCTTACATGTCCAGATGAGGACCCGCCCACACTCATACGTAAAGCAGCGGTTCACGAAGCGCGGTGGAAACGCAGGCTCGTTCTTAAACGTTTTGCCAGTTCATTGGAACCAGCACCAGCACTAGCCAGAGGACCGCACAATGAGAAAGCACAATGACAAGTTGCCGGCTTCCAAATTCCCCACATCTCAATCCAATCAAGCACCTGTGGGATGTGCCTGACAAATAAGTCCAATCCGTGGAGACTCCACCTCACAACTTACAGGACTGAAAGTATTTGTTGCTAACATCTTGGTGCAGATACCACAGCACACCTTCAGGGGTCTAGTGAAGTCCATGCCTTGACAGGTCAGGGCTGTTTTGGCAGCAAAAGAGGGACCAACACAATTTTATGCAGGTGTTCATAATGTGCTTGATTGGTGTACATTTTATACTCGAAGCAGCTGTCATGCATTGTGAATGACATGCTGTGTTTCTGATGGTATCCTTCTCTCCTGTCTGCTGTTGCAGATCCTGGTGTTGAACACAAACACTCAGGAACTGGTGGCTTCATTCAGAGTGACAACTGGCACCAGCAACACCACAGCCATCAAGTCCATCGAATTTGCGCGAAAGGGCAGGTGAGAGGAAGCAGGAGGGGTTTCTGTGTCTAAGCGGGACTGATGAACACAGTCTGGATTACACAATCTAGACCGTTTGTTTCTGGTTAATTTGTGGTTTTCCATTTCGTTGGATTCTGTATTACAGAATGTATGCAGAAGGCATAGAAGAATGCAAAAGAAATTCCCTTTAAAAGTCCCTCTTGTGAATACTGAGCTTTCCTTCCTCATATTTTGCATGTGTCCTGTTTGTCATGCAGTTGCTTCCTAATAAACACAGCAGACCGGATCATCAGGGTGTATGACAGCAGAGAGATCCTGACCTGTGGCCGGGACGGTGAGCCTGAACCTATGCAGAAACTTCAGGACCTAGTAAACAGGTAAATCTGTGCAGATAATTTTGGATGACCTGTTTTTTAAATAAAAAATTTATTTAATTTTTGCCAGTTTATGGAGTGACTGAACTGGAATATTTTTGTAGAGGAAACTGCAATGTTTGATTTGACATGCATTCTTTTGGGATCACAAGTGTTTGTGTAAAAGTAATTTTAATTTCCTTAAAATCAGATTTTCAGCATGGGTTTTGTGACGCTGCCTCTGTTCCGATTACTGTGTTTCTTGTGTTCAGGACTCCGTGGAAGCGCTGCTGTTTCTCCGGGGATGGCGAGTACATTGTGGCTGGTTCAGCAAGGCAGCACGCCCTCTACATCTGGGAGAAGAGCATCGGCAACCTGGTGAAGATCCTGCATGGAACCAGAGGAGAGCTGCTCCTGGATGTCGCTGTAAGTGTTCTGGCTCAGCATTGTGTATGAACATTAAAGCACTCACTCATGTCAGTGCATTTTCAGTTATGTTGAGAGACTGCATTATTTTAGAATGAACTTATTTAAAAAGTCTCACCTTTTGACCTCTTTCCAGTGGCACCCAGTCCGTCCCATCATCGCCTCCATCTCCAGTGGAGTGGTATCCATCTGGGCTCAGAACCAAGTCGTAAGTGGACAATGATCATAAAAGCTGGATGTGCATGAATGAGCAGCGTTATTGTCAAGTTTGTTGTTATTTTTTTCTTCTTCTTATGGTTGGCTTCAAATATTCAGGTCCATGGTTCATATTGTGGGGAAATGTGGGAATTTGATCTTTAATGAAGTAACTTGGTGTTTTGTCCGCCTGCAGGAAAACTGGAGCGCTTTTGCTCCAGACTTCAAGGAGCTGGACGAGAACGTGGAGTACGAAGAGCGAGAGTCTGAATTCGACATTGAGGACGAAGACAAGAGCGAACCTGAGCAGATGGGTAGGTAATACACACACACACACACGTTCTGTAGCTTACATATGGTAATTTTAATTTGTGAAGTTATGACTTGTTTTTTTTTTCTTTCTTTTCCAATTTAAAGCCTTTCTGGGAAATCTTCTTTGGTTACAGTGTTTATGTTTTTTTGTTTGTTTTTTTTAAAAGGCAAAAGCATATGACATGTTTATTTATATGTAATTTAATCTGTCTTTTAATATGCTGTGGGAAAGTGACATAACTGATAGTTGTTTAAATGTCAGGCTTATGTGCTGAATATATGTTATTCAGCCCATAAGCATGAACATTATTGAGGCACAAAGAAAACTGAGGCCCTACTTACAGCTGTGGAAAATTCAAACAGATGACAGATTTTGGTGAACATTGTTATTAATGCATCATAATGCAAACACGACAGTGTGATAAAATCTAAAGTTGTTTAAGTACGCAGATTTCTTTAGTACTTCCTCTCTGAATCACATATATTTGTAACCCAGGGTTTACTACATGTTCACCATTGGCTCATTCACATTGCGCTGTGCTGGTCTTGATGGTTTCCCAAGTTCTTTTTTTTTTTCTCTTCATGGTGTCTCAGAGATGAACTTGTGTCCATGTTTTACAGGTGCAGACGCTGCAGAAGATGAAGAGGTGGATGTGACCACTGTAGATCCCATAGCTGCTTTTTGTAGCAGGTGAGAGGAACTAGAAATGTTTTTCCATATTAGCGTCCATTTATTGTTTCTTCTTAAATACAAAATCCATTAAATTTTAAATACCCGATAGTATCATCTTATCCAGACAGAGCACTTTACTCTCAGACTGCAGGCATACTTGTGATTCTAGAGTTTTCAGAAGTAGAGTGGGAGTCTGTATCTGTGAGGAGCCAGCTCCTAGTTTGGGTTCAGGAGACAGAGACCCTCATTGCATTTGAAATTAGGCTCCTAACTTTCCTTTTTGATAAAGCTCATAATTAGAGCTTGATCAGGTGACCCTGAACCATCTGTTAGTTATATTGCTATTGGCTCAGCCTGCTGAGGTACTCTTTACTCTTTCCCCTCACCTTTTTTTCTGATGGTCTCTTCCTTTAGCGGTCAATCTACGTCCCTACCCTCACCTATGGTCATGAGCTTTGGGTAGTGACCGAAAGAATGAGATCGTGAATACAAGTGGCAGAAATTAGCTTCCTCCGAAGGGTGGCTGGCCTCTCCCTTACAGATAGGGTGAGAAGCGCAGCTATTCGGGAGGGGCTCAAAGTAGAGCCGCTGCTCCTCCACATTGAAAGGAGCCAGTTGAGGTGGTTTGGGCATCAGACAAGGATGTCTCCTGGGCACCTCTTGGGTGAGGTGTTATAGGCATGTCCTACGGGGAGGAGGCCCCGGGGCAGACCCAGGACATCATCTTTATAATATTGTAGGATCTTTACCTTGCAATATAAAGCACATTGGGAAAGATCACAGTTTTAAATTATCCATCCATTTTCTTCCACTCAGTGCTACATTAATGAAACTGATATGAATTTAAGTCAGAATGATTAAGAGCGCTTTCTACATCTTTGGGATGTTTCATCTTCTGTCTGACTGCAGATAAAACAGTTTTCTGAATCTTCCAGGCTACCCTGATCCCCTCTTTAAGCCATTGAAAACGTTCAGTCTTCAGGGATGTGTTTCAACTCACACCCATGTTTTAAATGTAACATCAAAACTGGTTTAGTCATCATTCCTTCGGCATTTAAATTAGGAGGACTAGAGCCTTTGTAAATTTTCTTTTTAGCCAACTGGAGTGTCTAACTCTGCTGCAGGCAGTGGAGATGGATGCTTACACAGTGCAAAGTATTGTTATAAACTTAAGTCTAAATAAAGTGACAAGTCTCATCTGTGTTTGTGTCGTTTAGTGACGAGGAGTTGGAGGACCACAAAGCCCTGCTGTACCTGCCCATCGCCCCCGAGGTTGAAGATCCAGAGGAAAACCCCTTCGGTCCCCCGCCAGATGCCTCGGTGCAGTCTGCAGCTTCAGAGGACACATCGGCTGGTGGTGATAAGAAGCAGCGGCAGCCTTCATCTGAAGGCGGTCCAGCAAAGAAAAAGCTCGCACCACCACCATTGAACTGCAGGGGGTGCCCAGTGACGGTGAGAGTGGGGAAAATGAGAATTAGAATAACCACGAGTAAAATTGTAGGGGGTTAAATTTTTAAGTGTTGTGTAAAATTTTCAGATAATGTCCAGGGCCTTTATTTTCCTGATCGGCAGGAAGTTATAACATGCGTTTCCATCTTCTCTCTCCTCAGAGGTGCACCCCCTGCTGGGCGTAAAAGGAGACAGCAAGTCAAAGAAGAAGACAGCAGGCCGGCCCAAAGGCTCCAAAGGTAAAGACAAAGACTTCCCCTTCAGGCCGAAGCCCTACAAGGGTGAACGGCCCTCCTTCCCTGTGGTGCCCGAGGCCCTGGGCAGCTCTGGTCTGGGAGGAGGAGGAGGATTAGGAGGAATAGGAGGAGGAGGAGGGCTGAAGGGCAGAGCAGAGGGGGGCCAAGCCACAGGTAAGCACGCCACCACCCATGCTGCTGCTGCTGCTGCTGCTGAGTCTGGGAGCTCTGTTAGCCCCGCTGCCCTGCTAGTTTGAGTGATGCCCTACCAGCCTGGCCTGTCTTCAAAGCACCCCCACCCCTATCCCTGTACTGCCCCCCCCCCCAACCCCAACCACACAGCTCACTAACAGAGACCCACCTGTTATAAAGCCACAGTCTGGAGGTCAGAACATGCACTTTTATCTTTTGTCTTTTTGACATTAGATCCAGTTCAGTCTGAAAATGTGGATGTCGACATTACTCCATACTCGCACCCATCTGTATCACAAACAGTGATTGACATCTTCTACAGGAGAATAACTGTTAGATACATGTTACCAACTTTATACTAAGATCGAACTTTTTTTAAAAAAAATACAAAAACAGGTTTCCAAGAATTAAAGACAAATTAATCTGCAAACATGAAAACCTGATGGTTGCTTTGGCACATAATTTTTGTGCCCAACTATAAAACAAACTTCTCCAACTCCAGTCCAGCAGGAGGCGGTAATGCCGAACTTAATTTAGATCCCTGTGTGGGTGTAGGCGCTTCTGAAGTGATGGGCGTAGAGCCACCGTAGTTGGTGCAAGCAGGAAAAAGTGAGTGAAATGAATTTAATTGTAATTTTTTAATCTTATGTTATTTCCTTCTTATTAAAGAAGTTATACAAGAGTTTGAGGATGCAATCTGGCTGATTAGTTTTCAATGATTTGTAACCTTTCCAGTTTCTGAAGTGGTTCGAGAACCACTGACTTCAAGCATCAGCTGTATATTGCAAGGTATTTCTGTTATAATATTAAATGTTATTATTTAAATGATCACACATGCCCAGCGGTGTGTTGTGATTTCCCTGCAGTTCGTCATGTGCTGCTGTGTTTGATTGATCACAGAGATTTTATGGTTAACTTTGGCACACATACTTTTGACTGGTTACACATCATTATGTATATTCATCAAGACACAGTATTTTTGACATCCTGACATAACAAAGTTTTGTCACATTATTTAGTCGTTCTGCAGGATTACACTTGGGAACAGCTTCCATGCGTTCCCGCTCCTTCTAAACGTAATGATTGTAATCTAAAGTGTCCCAGAAACGACTCGGTGCTCCTCGTTGCTTGAAACTGCTGTGAAGTCTTTTTTTTAAAATTTTTTTTTTTATGGAAACTGCGTCAAGATGCACAGAGCAGATTAGGAGGGTAGGAAGTCTGTTGTGATCTATAAGGTGCATGCCCTGCAGCTGTTTTCTCTGTGCGGGGAACCTGCTGTTTGTCATGTTTGTGGGCCTGTGTGTTTGTGGACTGAATACTCGTACTGTGAGAGCAGAGCTAAATTCTGCAGTTACCACAATTAGATTAGGTTCTCAACAACAGTGTTCCAGTTTATTAAAGAGCACATTGAAATGGCTGCATGGCACGCTAGCATTACATGACAAATACATTTGTTTTCTGCTCTCATGGGAAAGAAAAACGGCGCCACACAGACTAAGTACTAAATCGCAGCATTGGGAATATGACAAACATATTGCTGGGATTAAATTCCCAGCTGTTTGGAAAAGCTGACTGATTAGAAGAAGCTGTTTGTACATTGACGGTTTTTTTCCTCCCACCTTTATGATGTTGTCCCTCCCCGACTGTGGCTTTTCACAGGTATAACCTCTGCTAACTGCAGCCTCGCTCTGACTAATCTGCCGTCATTTGAATTTGTTGATGTTGGGCTGTGGTTGGCAGATGGGTGTTGACGTGCCCGTTGATGGGATGGTGAAGCTTGTTTCCCTGTGGGCTAGCTGACTAGTCTACTTCCTGCTTGGCCTTTGACCCTCCTGCTCCCACTCCCGCCTCGCTCCTTGGGCTTTTCATGTGACATAGATGTTTGTCTCTCCGGTCTCGTGTTTTCTTTTTCTGTATGTGTGTCACAGAGATGTGGGATGGTGGTATACATTTATGGATTTCTTATTCATGTACAGAGTTTTGTCACAGCTGTATGAGTGCGGGGAGATGGCCGAGGTCTCTTCTCCCACACTTAAAGTGGCTCATGCCTCACACTCGCACTCAGCACTGCTTTTTATCCACAACATTTTGCTTCATCTTTGTTTTCTCGTTCACTCTTACATCACCGAGACTTAGTGTTTCCTGAACAGATGTTACATTTCATATAAATAAAAAAGTAGCACATAACATGATACAAATGTAGCCTGTGACTAATTTGTTTGAGAATGAAAACAACAGTTCTCTTTGGAAGTGTTTTCAGCAGTGTTGTACTGATAGGGTAGTACATTATGCTGAATGGATCAAAGGAAGTTCCACTCTTCCTCCTGCAATCATAGTCAGATTCTGTTTAACAAATACCTGGTTTGTAGACCTGAAATATTTAAAATATTTTGTGCAGAAACACTAAAAATATTTATTAACTGTCAAAATTAGCTTAGTTATGGAATAATTACCATAAAATAAAGCAGTGCTGCCCCATTCTGTCATCCTGTTAGGGGTCGCCACAGCAGATCATCTGCCTCCGTTTCTTGCATCCTTCTGTTCCACCTTTTTGATTTGGTAGAGAGATTATTTCCTTCCTGACTCAGCCCTCCCACATTTACTGGCCTGTGGTCAGAAATTAACCCACTCAGTCATTTGAAAGTTAATCAGTGTCTTATCATTCATGATGTATGTGTATGTGTGTGTGTGTGTGTGTGTGTGTGTGTGTGTGTGTGTGTGCTCTGCAGGGAGTCTGGTCACACCATCATACAAACAGCACGACATTGGAGGGATGGACTGATGCAGGTCTGAGCGTTTGTGGAGGAGTGCCAACGGGCTCCGAGCAAAGAGACAAATCCTGATGTGGTGTACAGACTGTGAGCGTGCCGCCTGTTTGGTGTGCCGACTGTTTTCTACCCCAACCACAGACCAGCATCACAGGGAAACTCATCAGCCCGGATCCCTGACCGGATCCCCGAGGCGGCCGAGTCGTCACAGTAGAGCTCACACGTCCTCCGTAGGATTCATCATGTATAGAACGTCCGTGTCCTGATAGTGTGTGCGTTGTCTTGCTTGTTGTTTTTATACGTATTAAAACATTCTGATTTATAAATACTGAATTGAACTCTGACTTTGATTTCACCTTTTGAGTCATTGTGAGTAGCTCCTGACTCATGACTGAGTGCAGAGGCGCACAAATGTTCTCGAAGGTTTCTGATAAGTTCAAGTTCCAGCCATTTTCTGCCACTCATCTGGGTGCACGTCATGGACAGCAATGTAAACAGAGATGTGCAGACATCCCTCTCCCCAGTGACCTTCTCCGACTCTTCTGGGGGGACACTTAGGTGCTCTCAAGCCAGCTGAGGCGTAGTCTCTCCAGCATATTCTGGGTCTGCCCCAGGGTCACGTTCCAGTAGGAGATGCCCAAAACACCTAACTTAGGAGGCAAGCAATGCTATCTTTACTCATAATGCCCAGCCCAAATGAGCCATGTGGGCCCACTATAGCGGCCCCTTGGATGTATGAACCAGACGCGTAGATTTTCAAACGGATGTCATTTATTTCTTCCTTTTAGACGAGCACCATACACCAAACAGTGTTACACGTGACACGCCGTGAAAACTACAGAACAAAAGCAGAGTGCCTCAATGTAGTTTCACACACAGTTCTTATGCACATTATATTACAATATTAACAACTGAATCACATTTCCTTTAAACAAATCAAACTTTCACAAATGCACACTACCTTTAATCTTGCAGTTGTGCAACCCAACTCATGCAAACAAATGAAATGACATTTCCCTCAGGTAAACAAATAGCATCAGTCATAAGATGTACAATCAACACTTCTATACCTCATTCCGCTCTCCAAGGGCGCTAATCGAGTTTGGACCGTAACATCTTTGCTAGCAAGTTCTGCACTCAGAGTGTGCGTTTCAGTGCAGTGCTCTTAGAAAGAGGGAAAAATAGCGAAACAGTAAATATAATTAAGTAACTGACACTACAAGCTTGTGTCTTACAAACGTCAACTTACAAACAGTAAATACCCCTTTGCCTTCTACGTCTTCTGCTCCCCCGTTATCCGTATGCACCGCCAACCCGGAAACCAGGAGAGAGAGTTTTCACGGCAAACGTAAAACATACCCTTTCAAAGTAAGAGCGCACCACGGCAAAGAACACGCTGCACGTTGCAAGCACATACGGCGCCACACATAAACAGTCATTATAAAAGGAATATTCATTACATTTCGCAGGCATTTACACCCACCACCTGTGGGACGAGCCCTAGTGTTTTGTGGACTGGGTGGAGGTTGAAGGTCGAGGCCTTGGTGATCCAATCCTTGGCCACATAAACAGCATTTCCTTCATGAACTTTTAACACAAGGTGAATTTACAAAAGCATCCACATGTCAGCTGGCAGGTCAGTGCCTTATAAAAGAGCTTATTAACAATAAGTTAATTCTTTTGTTTTCATTCAGTGTTTTTGTTGAAACTTGGCAGCAGGGGGAGGACATTGTACAAATAAAATTAATAGATGCATGGATATTTTAAACGAGTCTAAAAGAAGTTCAAATTTAGCAGCTTGTGAGTCACCCGTGAAACACGAACTGCACTAATTTGCATGAAAGGTGTGCAAATAGCGTTTGATAGACTGATTTAAAAACACTGGCTTCATGATGACGCCTGTGACAGCTGATGCTGTGTTACATAAACTCTTTAAATCACTGAAATCAAATGTTTTTATAGGAACTGAATTGAATTAAAAACATCTCTCTGGTTTAATGTGGAGTTTGGTAAGAAAAATACTTTCCTTGGATTTCTTTTATACCTCTTACCTGCTTTCTGTCGATCATAATGAGACTTAGAAAAATCATAAATGAAAATTAAGTTCTGTGCACTGCAAGAAAAACAAGACCTGATGCTTGTATCTCAATATCTGTGCAAATCAAACTAAAATCATATTTTTAAAATGTGTTCAAATTCACGCTTTGAAGTTCAAAACAGGTGTGAGTAGAGATCTTTCCTGTATGCGCCTCTTGTGCACTCATCTTTTTATGCACTATTTTTTTCTTGTACAGTGAAAGGTTTAGTTGCATTAAGTGTGCAACAAAGGGAGACGAATACGATTTTGGGGGGCAGCAGCGGCACTCCAGGTCTCCACTTTAGATCCACTGATGCTCCACACCACATGTGAAGTGAATCCCTGAATCCAGTCTGTGCATCTGGATTTGTTTTTGATATTCTCTCTAGAATGATGCCCCAATTTAATTAATATTTGCACAGAGACTATGATTATTTTTTTTTAATGTTGCCATATCATGCAATAGTTAAAATTCCTTCCAAATGTTTCCTGGATCCATATCTCGATCCACTCCAAAGGTTAGTTACTTCTAAGCTGGGCCGCCTGTGGTGAATTTTTCTCAAACATAAGCGGGTATTACTCGTTAATCACATGTTTTACAGTATTTTTCCACTTCCATGTTGTCAGAAACAACACGGAGGAGCTTTTACTTCCCTTATTCCCACCTGTCCGACCCTTTGACCAATCACAGCGGAGCTTAAATATAAAAGCATTTAAATGAAATGCTTTTCTGCTCTAAGAAATCTGTATTTAAAAAGCAACACACACTCCCCTCAGCCCCAACTGATCACGGCAGGTGACTTCCTCTCCCTGAGCCTGGTTCTGCCTGGGGTTTCTTCCTGTTAAAAGGGAGTTTTTCCTTCCCGCTGTCGCCAAATGCTTGCTCATAGGGGGTCGTTTTGACTGTTGGATTTTCTCTGTATTACTGTAGGGTCTTTACCTATAATACAATATAATGCCTTGAGGCAACTTGTTGTGATTTGGTGCTATACAAATAAAACTGAGTTGAACTAAAAAAAAAGTGACATTTTGAGCTGATACCATGTTTATCTGGAGAACAGGGTAAAAATAATTTCCTCAGCTGATTACTTGCACTGAAAATATTATTGTGTTTTAATCTTCAGCTGCTGCCTTTAGGTGTCACCACAGTGTCAGTCTATCTCCCCCCCCCAGCACCCTCTTCTGTCACACCAGCCACCTGCATGTCCTCCTTCACTACATCCATGAACCTTCTCTGAGGTCTTCCTCTTTTCCTCCTGCCTGGCAGGTTCATATTCAACATCCCTTGTCCAGTACAGCCATTGTCCCTCTTCTGCACATGTCCAAACCATCTCAACTTTGCCTCCAACTTTGTCTCCAAACTGCTCAGCCAGAGCTGGCCCTCATCTTCAGCTCTGCATCCTGTCTTTTTGTCAGTGCCACAATCTCCAAACTGTACATCACAGCAGGTCTCACTACCATCTTGTAAACCTTCCCTTTCACTCTTGCTGCTATCCCACTGTCACAAATCACCCCTGACACTCATCTCCACCCACTCCACCCTGCCTGCACTCTCTTCTTCACCTCTCATGTGCACTGTCTGTTGCTTTGGATGTTCGATCCCAGGTATTTAAACCCATCTACCGCCACTATCATTATTCCTTGCATGTTCAACTTTGACCTGCCTCCCTCTCTTTTACACACATGTATTCTGTCTTGGTTTTACTGACTTTCATTTCTCTTCTCGCCAGTGCATACCTCCACCTCTCCAGTTTCTCTTCCATCTGCTCCCTACTCTCACTACCAATCACAATGTGGACTACAAACATCATAGTTCACGGAGACTCCTGCCTGACTTCATCTATCAGCCTGCCCATCACCACTGCAAACAATAAGGGGCTCAGAGCAAATCCCTGATGTATTCCCAACCCCACCTTGATCCGGTCTGTCACTCCTAGTGCACACCTCACCACTGTCTCACTACCCTCAGACATGTCCTGCTCCACCCTCACATACTTCTCTGCCACTCCTGACTTCATCGTGCAGTACCACAGTTCCTTTCTTGGCACCCTGTCATCAGAGTGAAGCTCTTTATGATCGTCCTCTTCATAGGTGCCCTCACTTCCTCCTTACTAATCCTCTGCACTTCCCGATTCACTAACTGTCCTCCTCTGTCTCTCATTTTCTACATTCATCAGCTCTTCAAAGAACTCCTTCCACCTTCTCAGCAAATTCTTCATTCTTTAGTACATTTCCATGTTCTATCCTTAACCATCCAACCCTGCTGCACACCCTTTCCAGTTTGAACTCTCTGCCCAGTGAAGTCCTTTTATACATCCCATACAACTCACTATAAGCCCTTTCCTTTCCTTTTGCCACCTCTCTCAAGTACACCTATCTACTTTCTTCATCTACCTGACCATCCCACTTCTTCTCTGCAAATCTCTTCTTTTTAATACTTTCCTATCATACAAATGCTTGAACTAATATGTTTAAATATTTAAATGAGGTTTTATGTCTCTAAATCTCTGTTAATTTCTATATTTTTGTTTAATTTCTTTGACATTTACCGTCAAATTATATATTTTTAGTATCCCATAAATCAGAAAACACTATCTACAGTGAGAAAGAGTAGAGAGATAGTAGAGATAGCAGAGAGTCAGGAGCAGATGCATTATAGTTGAGTGTTTTCTAACTGTTTTTAACTCAGGTTAGTTTTAGTTATCTTCCTGTGTGGGTTTACTGATCGATAACCTTGCCCTGTTATTATTGCGCCTCGTCAGGATCACCGGAAGTAGTGATGTGGGCGGTGCCTGAGTGCCCGGGGGCCGGGCAGCAGCAGCGGTCTGTCGGTCCTGTTGTAGTTCTCAAAAATTATTGCTAGCAGTCAGTAGCGGAGTCGCACCCCTTGTATGCTGCTGTGCCGTTGTGTGTCATTTTGTGGCCGTTGATGGGAGCGCGGTTTCAGGTCTCTGGTGTGATGGAACTGGACAAAATGGACGAAAACGACTGGAAGTATCACGGAGAAGGAAACAAGAGCTTGGTGGTGTCACACGTACAGGTGAGTCCGTTAGCACAGCACCGGGCTAGCTTCAGGTTCTACTAAAGCCTGTTCGCCTCGCGCTTTTCTAGGGCGAAATATGCCTCGGGTCGAGGGTTACTTTTTCTAGAAACTTTGTTTGGAGAAAAATAATCAGGGTGGTGGAAGTGTCACCCGGCACGATGTTGTTTTTCGGTAGTAAACCGTTAGTCTGTGTGTGGAGAGCTCAGCCGGCTTGCTAACTAGCAGCAGCTAGTTGTTGAAGCAGCCAGTGAAACGTTGTCCTGCAGGACCTCCAGCGAGGCTAAAGCTTAGAAACTACGTGTAGATTAATGCCGGGTCAGAGTGCGTAGATGACGATGTAGCATTTATGGTTAAATTGTAAAATCCTGAGGGTGCTCGGGAGCTAATTTAGCCATTAGCATCTTTCCCATGTTCTTCCAGCAGCTGGGACCAGAAGCTCGGTGCGGAGGTACTCTTCTGCGCTGCTGCCTGGAGAAGAGGCTGCTCAGGTCATTTCCGCACAGGTTAATTGGTCCTTTCTCACCTGGACAGAGTGGTGCGCTCACTGACGTGTCCCCTCTCTGGAAAGTCTCCTTGAAAGGACAGATTTGTTCGTGTTGCTGTTGAGTAATCGGTGAAACCTTGAGAGGGCATGAATTAATCCGCGGATGTTGTAACGTACCCACAAAGTGTCAACTACTGACTAAAGGTTTTATAATAACTGCGTGTTGACTTCATGTTTTTGGGTTGTTTGGCTGGGTGCTGCACCTTACCTGAGATCCAGTCCTGCCTTCCCCACTTACAGACTCTTTTTTTTTTTTTTAAATCACTGAGCAAGTGAAACTCAAGCTCTCTATCGAGTTGGATATAAAATGAGCAAAATGAATTATTTATTGACTAATAGAAGCCTTCTGAAAGCAAATTGAAAACTGACAAACAGCTCAGGTGATAAACTTTTTAAGGCATTTATTTAGAAGTATTAATTTGAAGATCTGTCAGTGTTTAGTGTTTTAGTCCTACTGATTTTCCCTTGGTGTAACACCCTGATTATTACATGTATATTCTACAGAAATAAACACCCTGACCTGTATTGCAGTACTGGACCCCCCACCCCCACCCCCCCACACACACTTTTTTTAATTTGAAGAGAAAAAATCTGGGAAATATTTTGTTTTTCACTGCAGTTTTCAATATTCTCTTTGATATCTTTTTATATTTGGTTAAAGATGTTGGTTGAAACAGGGTGGCACAGCACAAGTTTCCTGGTTTGAACCTCCTGGTCAGATGGGGTCTTTGCATGTTCTCATTTTCACATGTGGGTTTCCTCCTGTTGCTCTAGTTCCTCCCACAGTCCAGAGATAAGCTTGTGCTTGTTGCCTCTCACCCTGTGACAGCTGAGATGGGCTCCAGCTCTCCTGTGACCCTCTGTTGGATAAGCATTAGGAAACATCTAAATTAGGAGTGTTCACCACATAAATGTGTGTTCCAAATGGTGAGATTTGCATTCCTAAAATTAAGTGTCACCAGATGGTGATGCTCATCTGACTCCACTGAGAGCTGGTTAGATAGAACTATAAATGGACAGAAATAAGGGTGAGTCATACGGATAAAATCTGATAAATATTTTGAAAAACTGTTACACCCAGAATAATCAAATGAAGATGTCTGGGTTTGGCTAATCCAAGAATTTAAATAACTGGCAGATAATTTTATTATTTAGAAAAAAAAAATCTGTAAAATAATCCTTTATCTTCAATATGGGCCTTGATGCAACCCCTCAATTCATGCACTGTCTGAAACAAGTTGTTTTAGTTCCTCTCCCTTTAGAGCAACTTTGCTCTGATTGGCTGCTCCTCACAAACAGAAGATCGGAGCCACATACGGTGGATGGTGGCGTTCTGTGCTCACAGCCAGAGCTGTGTGTCTGAGATGACCAGATAAGGGATGTTTCTCTCTGACATCATACAGAGCCAAGAGTATGGAAAACAGTTTAAAACTGAACATTTAGTGCAGTCTGAAGTTTGAGCTTTTTACTCACAGCGATTACTTTCACCCGCACTGACTTCATCACATATGCTTTGGCCATGTTTAAGTCTAGCATAGATCATTGACACAGCATATTTATTTATATCTGCCTGTCTATCTTGTCTGTGCATGTTTATGTATGACAGGAAATGACACAAGCAGTCTGTTGTAAATCAGAGGACATTTACCGATAATAGTGGCCGTCTATGTCACATCATTTTTTTTTTTGCTGAATAATCATGATGAGTTAAGTTATGTTTTACAAATGAGATATGGCACAAAGTTTGGAGGAACACAATAAGCCAGGGGTCTCAAACTCCTAGTGCTGGTCCCAAGCCCGGATAAATGGGAAGGCTATGCCAGGAAGGGTGTCCAGTGTAAAAAGGACCAATGCAGAGATGCAGATTTATCTGCTGTGGCAACCCCCGACCCCATCAGCCAGTACCAGTGGAACCTGACATACAGCAATGACGACAGTAATAAAAATAATGTTTATCACATTCTTCCACCATCTTTGAGAATAAGCGAGTAAAATGTGAAGTTGGGCATTAATGACGATGCGTACCTGCAGATGTTCGTCTGCATATATTATCATTAAAATCAGACATGCAGTGGATTTACCTGCACTTCTGTAACGACTTTGTCCTGTGATCCAAATTATAAACCTTCCTGGGAACAAGAGCCCTAGTTTCTTTAATGAGAGCAGGGGCCGCAACAAAACCAGGTTTCCCAGTTGGATTTGTTCCTTGTGTATACAATCGTGTGAACAAGTTTTAACAGGTGCAGTGCAGTCCTGTGAAAAAATGAGCTCACCCTTAACTGCTTCCATAGGAATTAAGACAGTAAGTAAAATCAATGTGCTGCAAATCAAATATATGTAATTGATCAGGAAGTGTGAGAACATCTTTTAAAAACAAAGAAAACCCCCCCAAAGATCAGGGTGCTGCAATGGCACAGTTGTGGTGGGACATTAAGAAGCTGTGCATAAACAAATGACTGCAAACCGCAATGTTGCAAAGAAGAGTGGGGCAACCCCCCCCCCAATGATGAGACAGCCTGATAGTCATACAGAAAACGCTTACTTCACATTACTGCCGCTAAAGGTGGTTCACAGAACTGCGTCGAGTTGTGTGAAAACATTTTTCTTTGTATGCAGTCAGGTTCAAAAACAATATTACGTTTTATTTGAGAATGAAACAGCCCAGTGTCATGGAAAATTGTGAAATGGTCAAGGTTATTATAGTTAACTAAAAATAATAGTGACAGATGCTTCTTTATGTACACAAATATTATGTAGGAGTAGTTTGATGTTTAGAATCCCCATTATTTCCTATACATCTGTAGGTTATCAATGCAAACAACGGCAGCAAGAAACATAGTTTTAAATAGCTTTATATAGCATTATTATCACTTTGACCTTCAGATCAATCTGTTGACCTTGATGGAGAGGTCAAATGTGGCATATTTTAAATCTTTATACGGTGCTTTCTGTCTGTTGACAGTACACACCACACTTGTAAGAATCATAGTTTCTAAGTTATAAGGCTTTTTGTCAACTTTAATGCAGTAAATCATTAAGTTGACCTTGCAGACCTCGGTGGATTCAAGCCAAATTTTAATGGGTTGTTAACATGACCCCACGCTACACCCCTACAAAGTTTGATCAGAATTCATTCAAAACTTTTTGAGGTGTCGTGGTTACAGACACAATGATACGCACACGCTACCAAAAACATGGCTTCCTCGGTGAAGGAAACTAGATATGAAAAAACATTTAACTGAAATAAAAATAATAAATTGATGGACATGCTTATTGAGAATTTAGATGTTAGTCACATTCTTTTAAAAGCTTTTTTATGGTCTTCATACTTTTACTGACTTTCCTAAATCTTGTCTCCTACATAATGCCCTCCATACTGTAATACTTAAAAAGACTAAAGCTGAACTTTATCAAAACAGTAAAAACTAAACTGAAAGGAACAAACCCACTGTGGAAGCGACCTGAAACTGAAATGAATTTAAAAACAAAAAGTCAAAATGAAATAAAAAATTAGAAAAGTCAAAACTATAATGGAAACAGTGGAAATGCTCATGATAAAGTAACCTCCTTGCTCATGTTCATGAAGACAAATTATTCTTTTTCCCCTGAAAGTCAGTGCGACT
The DNA here is from genome assembly GCA_024447675.2 of Pterophyllum scalare. Lineage (NCBI taxonomy): Eukaryota > Metazoa > Chordata > Actinopteri > Cichliformes > Cichlidae > Pterophyllum > Pterophyllum scalare. The sequence continues at coordinate 52,006 of JAMQGT020013406.1, forward strand.
TTGAAGCTGATTTGTATTTCAATAGGACGTGTGTGTCATGTCTGTAACATGTATGTTTTCAAGACCCTTCAGAGGGGGTGTGTCGGCACTGACCTTAGAAAAAGACCTAACTATGTCATTTTTAGTGCCTAAACCTAACAGAGGAGTTTTTATTCCCTAATCTGACAGTGAATAATTCAGCTGAAGTGTGCGTGTCTGTCCTGTGAGGCATTCTGACATTGACTGCGGTGCGAGCGGCCCCGCGATCCACACAGCCGACCCCTCCGGCCTCCAAATGGGAATTTTTTTATTTGCCCTTTAAACGTGGGAAAACCTTCATTTCGTGCAGATGGATCCAAATCACTACACACAGGCCGGAGGAAAGACCGTTGTCAGGGATACTAAAGTAAGGGTGGGAAATTTGTGCCCACAAACACGAGTGAGCAAATCAAGTCATGATTATTTCACAAACTGCTGTGAGACTGTGCTGGCAAAACAAAGGGCTCAGACATGTTGGCGTGACTACAGGGCAGCAGGATAAAAGAAGCAGCCTTTACATGCAAAGCTACATCCTCTTATTCAAAACAGCTCTAATGCCACATGTTTTCTTTTTTTTAACACATAAACTCCAGGCGAGTGCATTTTCCATAGTTATCCTTTCTGACATGTTGCAGGTGCATTTGCACTACTGAAAAGGCGTGTTGTGGTTTAGGCGAGGGGGGCTGGGGTGGGTGGTACAGTGTGGGTGAAGTGTGCAGGCAGGAACCCGTGGGTGTCTTGGATGAGTTCTAGAAAAGTTCAGGGGCGTGTTGCATGTGTGAACACTGCTAATAACACGATCTCAACAGTTTCCATCTATAGACATTTGCCCTTTTTAGAGTGCAGTAAAACTTTCTGCTCTGTAACCGGGCTTTTGCACACATGTTGACTATGACCACTGAAATCTCCCGCTGCTTTCTGTCAACATATGTTAAAGGCGTATGAATGATCTTTACAGACTCACACCCATGTGCTGATAGAAGTAGTCACGGTCAATATGCATATTTGTTTTTTACACAGCAAGACAAGTCTGAGCGTGCACTTCGATGCAGATATTTGGAAGCTTGAATTAGCTCGAATTGGCCCACTCAAGTGTTTTGTTCTCAAACACTCCTGGACTTCATGTTCCTGTTGAGCTGCGTGGAAAAACTGTGTCAGTATTGCAGCCTGTCTGAGGACTCTCCTGACCTGGACTGACCGGGTTCAGTAGTTCAGTTTTGTGTCCGGATGTCCTGTTTTAAAAATGAAGTTTAACTGATGTGTGTTTTTTGTTTTTTTCAGCTTTCCAGAGTTCTGCGCCTCCTCAAGTATCCTGCAGAGGACTCCGAAAACCCTCCACAGGTAAATATGAGGCTGTAAGCTGAACGGTTGCTGGGCTTTAGCACCCTGATAGCCTCATTCACAGATACTAAGGAATTATTTAGCCACCATAAATAATGGACATAAATGCATTCATGTCAGCTGAACAGCTGACATGTTTATAAATTATAATTTACTGGTTCTTGACTTTATTTATGCCTTCTTATATTTGCAATAACTTGTTCAGTCTGGTTTGTGTATGTGTAAAATGTCTCCTCTGTATCTTCTGGACTCTTCATCATGCCCTCCCCTCACACAGTGTTACAAATACAAACACCCAGCTGAGGAGATAAACCTGCAAACGCAGTCCCATTAATCTCCAATCTAAAATCAAACAGACATAAACACTGTCCTTCTATCTCATCTCCTTTTGAGGTGATGATGGATCAGTGTAGCCACTCTAAATAAAATAAATTACATTTGTTGCATTAATGGGACATGGCCTGCGGAGTATTCTATGAAATTGAGTGTCGGCACAGCTGTAATATGCATGTGTACTTGTTCTCTTTTAAGAAACTGATTATTTATTTATTTTTCCTGAAGTTGGGCCCAATTGTGATTCATTTTGGATCGTCTGTCACTGGATGTTCAGTTTGAGGGAGGGTAGCGGATCAGGCTAGTCTTTGGTCTGCTGTTCAGCAGTCTGATTCCCACATTGGTGCTGTCAGAGGAACCTTGCAAACTGAAGCAATTCAAAGTTTTGTTGTTGTTGGCGTGACTTTGGGCTTAACTCGGCTCCACATGCTGTGAACAGTTCACCTCTACATTTCTTTGTAATGCAGACAATCTGTCGTTCCGTATTCTGCCTTGTTTGTGTTTCTTGTCTGCAGATATCAAAGTAATCCTGCCGTTCTCTGTATTGTCACTGGTTTTTGGGCAGCAGCCAGCCTGTTTGAACAAACCTTTATCCCAACTGTCAAAGGAAGCAAACAGCGACTCTGTGTTGAAACTGGTTGACTTTTTTTCTGTGAGAGCAGAAGTCAGGGTTGCTGTATGCCTGAAGGAGAGAAAATGTGTAGTGGGATTTAAGTAGAGGATCTGTCCAGATTTGGTTGCTGTTAGAGCTACGAAATCACTAAATCTTATCAATGAGAATAACAAATGAAGCTGAAAAAGGAGTAACTTTTAAAATATAATTCTTCCTGCTCTGAGCGCGCCTGATGGTCATTCAATCTTTAAAAGTATAAGATTGATTAATCAGACTCCTGCTGAAGGCAGTTATAGATAAAACCGGCTGGCTAAACAGGAAATATCATAGACAACAACAACCACACAGATATTCAAATCTCCAATGTTTTATTTAACCAAAAGCGCACGTGTGTCAAATAAAACAAGACACCTGGATTCAAACGGCAGCGTCATGGCTGCACATGGACACGTAGGCTTTATTACCAGAAGTATTCACTCACCCATCCAAATCACTGAATTCAGGTGTTCCAGTCACTTCCACAGCCACAGGTGTATAAACCAAGCTCCTAGGCATGCAGACTGCTTCTGCACACATTAGTGAAAGAATGGGTCGCTCTCAGGAGCTCAGTGAATTTCAGCGTGGTACCGTGATTGGATGATACCTGTGCAACAAGTCCAGTCATGAAATTTCCTCACTGCCAAATATTCCACAGTCAGCTGTTAGTGGGATTATAACAAAGCTGAAGCGATCGAGAACAGCAACTCAGCCATGAAGTGGTAGGACACGTAAAATCACAGAGTGGGGTCAGTGGATGCTGAGGCGCATGGTAAACAGAGGTCACCAACTTTCTGTCGCTACAGACCTCCAAACCTCATGTGGCCTTCAGATTAGCTCAAGAACAGTGCACAGAGAGCTTCATGGAATGGGTTTCCATGGCAAAATTCCCATAAACAAACTCCTAAACCTGTGGAAAGCCTTCCCAGAAGAGCTGAAGCTGTCATAGCTGCAAAGGCTGGGCCAACATCATATTAAACTCCGTGGGATGTCACTCAAGTTCATGTGTGTGTGAAGGCAGATGATTGAATGCTTTTTGTTTAGCCTGTTATATAGCCCCTCACACAAAGCTGCCCTGTGGTGTGATGAAAGACTTTGTGTTGGTAATTGAGTAATACTGTTTATGAAGCTGTGGCTTATAGCTGTTAGCACGACTTCAGTCCTGCACAGGCCTTCATTTACATAAAGATTATAGCTGTTTACATCCTCGTCACATTGTAGACTCAAGGGGACAATCCTTTATCTAAATGCAAACCAAGGTGTGGGCCCCACCTTCAGCTGAAATAAAAGAACTTTTAATAGGACTGACGGCGTCCAACATCTAAATCACGATTTATTAACACAGACACTAAACAGAAGAGACGAAGTTTCTGGGTCTGAAAAGTAAAGCAGAGGGTTAAAGTACCTTAAACTTGCATTCCTTCTAACGGCCACCAGTTGGTGGCAACAAAAAGAAATCCAAGTCTGAGAAATGACCCTACGGCTCACTTAGGCGGGTGTCAGTTAAGTGTTCACCTCAGTGACAGCTTAAGCCTTAGTAATAACAAAATGCTCTTCATTTTGTAAATTACGGTCTCCGTTATAGTTAAAAAGACGGTACAGTGGGGTAGGCTTTAAGGCGTGCCTATATTTGAGTCGCTACCATGCGAGTGTGCCGTGTCCCTTGGTGTCAGTCAGATCTGCCCCTTGCTTGTCGCAACCTGCGCAACTCTTCCTCATTTACCATAATACTGAAAACTTGCTCATGCTCATTTATTTATTTTTTTTAAAGCTTGCAGATAATGGGTATTAACAAATTAGTCCTGTTCTTGTTCTAGGTCATAAAAATATTTCATATAAAAATATGTAGCTATGAGTGTTAAAATCCCTGATTCCAGTCCTGTTGGTGCAGGTTAGGCTGTGTATTACTGCTGGTCCTGGAGTTAATTTATATTTTTGGTCACAGGCTTGATTTATTTTTAAATTTTCCTTCTTGTCATGTGCATGAGCTAAAGGCTGATTAACCAGCTGATAATCCAACTAAATTTCCTTTCTTTTAAATCTCGCATCCTGTTCCTGTCAGGAGAAAAGTTGTCTACGCCGCCGTCTCCATTTCACGTTGCGTCTTATGTTTGTGTTTTTAATGGGTGCAGCCGGTTATGTAGAAATGTCTCCTTTTAACCTTCTCTACAAAGCTCAGACTGTTCGGCTGTTTGTCTGAGTGGAGAAAATAAAAATCACTGAGCAGCAGCACATTGTTGGGGCGGCTGTGGCTCAGGGGGTAGAGTAGGTCATCTACTAATTGGAAGTGGTGGTTCGATCCCAAAGTGTCCTTGGACAAGATGCTGAACCCCGAGTTGCTCTTGATGTGTTATTGTGTGTGGGAATGTTAGATAGAAAGTGCATGTGTACAAATGGGTGACTGAGAATGCTGTACAAAGTGCTTTGAGTGCTCACGTAGAGTAGAAACGCGGTATATAAGAACCAGTCCTTTTACCATTTGTCTGAATCACAGAACAACTTGAGATGGAGGAACGGTCTAACAGGCTAATCATAATCAGATGTGGAAAGCTGAGACACTCCACTTCTGTTTTAACATTTGGCTTAAACTAACAGGATGTTACTTGTTGGTCTTGGTGTGTGTTTGTCCTCCAGACAGCAGAGCAGGCCTACAGGCAGATCCAGAACATTGTTGACTTCAGCTCCAATGTGATGAGCAGCCTGCTCGGGGAGAAGTTTCATCCACAGCGGGGTAAGACGCTGTTAAGTTGGCTTTTTTTCTCTTCTTTTTTTTAAAACAAACAAAAAAAACTTCTGTGTGAGTTTGATTTCAGGGTTCTAGCCAGCGGTTGCTGCGCCCTGCTGAGGTCGCCTTGCGCCAGTTCGCTGTTCTGTCATTGCAGTTAGCAAGCGGGCGTGCACCCCGTGCATCTTATTTTATATCAGATTCAGGTGCCTTCAATGACCTGTAGGACCAACCATTATCACAGAATATTACATACATAATATTATCCAACTGTCACTGAACTAGCAAGCTAACACGGCATTTGGTGTTTAGCATTATCTTGCTAATGCTAATTACCCCCCTCCCCTTAAATAAAGTAAATAAATAAAATGAAATTAAAAAAAACGTGCTGGGCTGAAATTTTTCCCCCGGCTAGAACCCTGAATTTTAAAGAAAATATAAAGTGTACTAAACTAGTTTATCACTGCGTCCCTGAGGGTGCAGACGGACCGGCATCACAGAGGGTTTCAGGGTCAGTGCGTGCTCTTTACTGTTTGATGTTTTCCTTTTACTTTAATAAACTTCAGAGGGGAACATCCGAGGACAGCTGCTGTGCAGTGTCCTCATCTGCTAGTCAGAGCATCCGATGAGTCACTTTGTGCTCTTCTGTGGAAAACACACAGCTTCATTAAATATAAGTTATTATAGGGGGACCTCCCCCCCCAGCTGATTTTGAAGTGGGATGCAGAGCTGTTAGAGATCTGCATGCTAACGTACCAGCTTGTAGTTTTTGCATTTTTGAAGTCCAAATAAATGTATGATGTGCTATTTTAAATTCCAGGTAATTTTCATTTTAATGAACTTGAGTGAATTATTCAGACGGGCAGCTCCCTCTGAAGCTACAAAAAAACCCAAAAAACTTTGCACACAAACCAAACCAGTAAGAAACAAACACAAATGTGGTCACAAGACTTTTGGGCAGCTTTTACACATCGTGTATAAATTAAGTAATCGCTGCGTGTCTCGTCACATCTGGGGAAGTACAGTGTCCCTCTTAAAGCTGTGAGACATTTAATGAACATCTGGAAATTAAGCTTCTGTTCTGTTTAGGGAACACAGTGTTTCCCACACAAAAATGTGTATGCAATAACTCAAGCTGGCCTCGGGCCCTTCCACCTCACGTTTCACTACCTGGCTCGCCAGCCACATCCGTCCGTCTTCAGTATCGTTTAGCTGATTGTTTCTCGTCCTGCTCGTCTGTCTTGGACTGCAGCTGGTGATGGTGGTCCTTCTTCTGCATTGGACATTTGCGCCACTCTAACAAAAACCTGTGTAGAACCGGTGAGCTCTGTGAGAGCGAGCAGAACGAGCACTTCTATTGGAGCTGGAGTACATCCACAGAAAGACTCATTGTATTTATTCATTGCAGCATACTTTAGAATTAAAATATTTAATGAATGGCATTGGTCAGTTTGCCTGCACCATCTTTCAAGCTGTTTATAAATTGTAAGAATTAATGTGTGCTGCAAGAAAGGTGTCAATTTGTTGTTATTTCCATTGGACAATTGGCAATTGTGACATCACTTTGGACACGTTGCCTTTCACGAGGACAACAACAGTGGCTAAAATGGCCTTTAATACACTTAAATATAAGGTAGTGCAACACTGTAAAGAGGTGGGTGTCTCTGTTATAGCAGTCAGATATCTTTGTGAGAGCAGCTGTGAAGCCCGGGCCAAGACTGCTGTCAGAGCATTCAGACTCCCACAGTTAAAAGTCTTGAGATGCTTTGAAGATTTTACAGTTTTCCAAACAAGTAACAGAGCCTAAGATTTTTTTTTTTTTTTAAGTAGACAGTTTCTCTTTTTTTCTGTTCAGAGCTGCATCACAAATCATAAATTCCTAAAAACAGTGAGTCACATGGTTGAAGTGTGGAGGGCTTTTAAAAAGCACATGAGCATCATTCCTCGTGTCAGATGATTTTAAAAGCTGAATTTGTCTCAGTTTTATAGGAATATCAGGAATCACTCTGCTCCCCACGTGACAGTAATAAAAAGCAGTGTTTGGCACCAGAATGATGAATATGATTGTTACATTGTATCTATTAAGAAGGATATTGTTTTAGGGTGTTTATTTAAATGGTTAACAATGGCTCTGTGACAGCAGTCTGCTCTGCATGCTATCACCTCCATAAGGATAAGCACGCTGCCTGGAGTGTGCAGTGCTTTACATAGATAAGGCGGCAGCTTAACAGGTGCTTTTATTTTCCCTACAGGAAGTGGTTAAACTGCCTCTCGAGTTTGTGCGGCAGTTATCAATCAAAGTTCAACATCAACGACCAGGTGAGACCAAAGCGTTTTTATCAGTCGTGACTTTTGATACTTCCGCAACACCACAATAAGCAGCCGGGCTAAACAAACGCTTCATCTTTCTGTGTGCGTCAGCGTGGCGCTGTGACAAGGTGATGGACATCTACAGCGGTTGTGCGCTCTGTCTGCCCAACCTGACATCTCCAGCCCTCCACCAGCCAACGCACACTCCCCCACTCTGCATCGAGATCAAGGTAAACACACACACACACACACACACACGGTTGTCTAAATTAAAGTGGTCCCTTTGTACATAGTCAAAGATTTTCCTGCAAACAAAAAGGTCACAGTTCAGAGTTGTTGACCTTTACCAAAAAAGAAAATCCTGGTTTGTAATCAGTTTTTTTTTGTCCTCAGGTGAGTTTTTAAATATAGTGCAGAAGCTTTTGTTAAGTGAGGTAACAGAGACTCATTGCTGTAGCTAATGCCCCACCAAAGACACATTTTTGGGCATTTATTCCTAAAACATAATTTATTCAAACATTTAATTAGATTTTGCTCCTCGTTACTTCCAGTTCAAGCTCAGTAATAAAACTGATGTTCAACCATGCTTGTAGAAATCCGTGCCCAGGGCCTACACCATTGTCTCACACATTAATCGGACTAAAATCACATGAGGGTGACTGAGTGAGTGTGTATCTTACTCAGCTGGTGTTTTGTGTTTTCAGCCTAAATGTGGTTTCCTGCCGTCCCCAAACATGTCAGCAAAGACATCAAGACCAAAGTGTGCCGCTACTGCATGCACCAACACTACAAGGTAACCATGAGTGCACAGATGATTGTGTAACTACAGAATCATGTTTTAATGGGTGTTTATGGTCTGAAATCAACAGTACAAAAATCCAATCCTTTCTTTACCAAACATTACTGTGTTTAGTCGACCTCAGCCTGCTGCTCTCCTTTATTACAGCCCACAAAGCTTTTCACTCAGTGTGCAAAGTGAGTCAGTGTTTGAGTGGTTTTAGATTCAGGACCTTTATTGCCTTTGTGCAAACACAGTGTAATTACAGCTACGTCAGCCTCGTAATGGTGTGTGACACACAAAGACACAAAAATATAAGCGATGTGAAATTTTAAGATGTTGGACTGTAATCGTTAGAAAAGGACAATTAATGAGAGTGCAAGTGCAGCTTTTCTATTTCAGACACTACTGACTGCTGCTTATTAAAGTCAAGCCCCTAAATAACTTGATGACTGCACAAAGTTAGACGTCCTATTTCCTCAAATAAAAACTGGCATTCAATTAAAAAAAAAATTTAATGGCTCGAGTCTGTGCGAGTGTCAGGTTAGCTTAGCTTGAGTAAAGATGACAGACAGGGAGCCTGTTTAGTTTCAGTGAGTCAGGAAGTTAACTAAACATAAAAGGATCATTACAGGTTCAATAAATACAATGTTTCAGAAGTTGTTAAGTAATTTTAATTATGATTAATGTCATATAATGAGGTAAGCAATTCCTGTGAGCCAGAAGCTCAGGTTTCAGGCTGCTCTAAATGCTCAGTGACCCCCCCCCTTTAATCTTGGCTCTGTATGATGTCAGTAAGAGCATAGCAGCCCCACCCACCCACTCTTTTACCCTTATGTTGGTGAGGGGCAGCCACTCAGAAGAGAGCTGGCTTAAAGGGAGAGGAGCTAAAGCAGGTTGTTTCAGACAGATGAACTAAAAGGCTGCACAGAGGCTCAGTGTAACATTAATGAGGCCAATAAGTCTAAAGTTTTTAATTAGAAAACACTGCATGAATTAGTGAGTGTTGTAGTCGCTGAAGTTCTGGGTTTGTAGTAGCAAAGCTGATGCTTGTAAACTAAAATGTTAAACGCCTTCAGCCGTCATGGGGCTGTGTTGTGTTGTGTTTTCAGTTCATCTGTTCGTGTTGTGTTTTGTTGACCTTCGTGTTAGATTATTGAAGCTTTAGTGCCCTGAGAGCGGTGTGTGCAGTGTTTTGATGACCATCCTTGTGTAAGCACAGATGGGTGTGTGGTGATGTTCCACTTGTTAAAAATAAAGCAGCTGTGCAGCGAACCGCAAACAACCTTTTTTTTTTATCCATCTGGTTTGTTTCATTATTTGCTGTGGAGGAATCAGCTGAAGGTAGTAAGTTACAAAGAACACTGACAATGTGCCATTGAGCCTGTTAGCCTCTGAGTCAAACGGAGGGCCTGAAGAACAAAAGCTAATGCGAGTGTGCAGCAGAGAAAGGCCTGTTAGCGTCTGCTTTTCAGGTAAATAAATGCCCTGTCAGCCGGATGATTGTGGCCTGGATCGGAACACTTAAAGGCAGCCAGTCAGCATCCAGCTGACGCAGAGGTCATCCACATCCAGCGATGTGCAGGTTTTGGAGGACTGCACGAGTGTGTGTGACCTGGTAACACTTCATCTTCCCCCTGTGCACCTTAAAGGCAGAACCTCTAGTCTTGTTCCACCTGTACCCAGATGGTATCACTCTGAGGTTTACAAATACTGAGAAATGCAAATTTTAAAATTCACATTCAGTACTTAGAAATTAAGAAGGAAGCTGAGGTTCATGTATAGAGTAACTCAGTCCCTTTAAGCCCTGGAAAACTGTTCCAGTTATTGATTATGAAGATTTCCAGACTGTCATTTCAATCCTGTGTATCACTGATGATTTTGTACTCTGTGTTCTGTTGGTGACGTTGATCCGGTAGTGTAATAGAGAGTATAATCAGTCATTGTTATTCACTCACAGAGCCCCATTATTCCAGACTACCTCATATTCCTCTTACCTTGAGAGTCTTGCTGCTAAAGCGCGGCCTTTTGATGAGAGCCCTCAGAAACCGGGAGGACCACTTACTCTGCAGCCTTGTTTTTTTTTTAAATTAAATAAATAGCAGTCGAAATGAAGTCCTTCCTTCCATCTTGCACTGACACATTAACAGCAGCCAGCTCGTTTTTGGAGAGAACAAAGATAATCGCTGCACGTTGCCACTGTTTTACACTTATAACCCATCTGCATATCAATCCCCAAAAGGCTAACATGGCTCCGTTTACCTCCGGTCTAAAAGAGCAGAAGGAATTTTATCTATGCCAGGTCCTCCTGTCCTCCGAAAGCATTATTCACAGCTGCCAGTCTTCCCAGGAGTATGCAGTGGTTTCACTGGTGCAGCCTTGAGCTCAAACTGGGCTGCATGCGGCCGATCAGCAAAGTCCTTTACAATCCCTAATATCTGGGTCAAGTAGCCTGTTTAAAAATCAATTAATATCAGACTCTTCAAATCCACCAACAGAGAGCATCCTTCAGATTACAGCAATGGACCAAAGGTAAAATAAACTTAGAAGGTAAAAAGAGAAAAATAAAAACAAGTTACTTTGGATTTGTAATGAAAGATGTGCTTTAAAAGAAGTTGGTGAGCTGAAGGTCGATCCCATTGGAAGTTTAGGACTAGACTGTTTCACAGGGGAGAAAAAGCCTCATGAATGCCACCACATAACACACTGTTGTTTCTGTCTCTGTTTGTTCACTCTTCTGTCTCTGCAGGTGGCCAACGGGAAGTGGAAGAGACGCAGTTTTTACTGTCCGCTCGACCTGTTCTCAGGGTGAGATTACTTATTTAAACACAGCTGCCTGCAGTGTGTGTGTTTGTGTGTGTGTGGAAGTCATGTGAGCAGCTATGAAATGTTTTCTAGAAACACTGCAGTAACACAAAGTGAAGAAAAATACTTTGGGCATCATACAGTTGAAGTAATGAGTGTATATGTGGTAGTCATGCTACTGATGTGCAGCCAGGCTTGTTTGTGAGACGTTAGATGTTTGCTGAAGCGTTTTATCTGTGCCCCTCCTCTTGTGGTCTGGAGCAGCTGGTGAAGTAAACCTGCAGGCCTTGTTAAACATGTGGTGAAACGTCTGTCGGCGTAATTCAGTTCAGTGCAACCACAGCACAGCCTTTATGTGAAAGGGCATTTGTATTTACTGTGACAGACATTCAGGCAGAAAACGGTAACTCTGCGTTTGTGTAAAACAGTCTGCTGATTGGATGTTTATGTTCCCAGTTTGTTTAATATTGGTGATGTGAAAACCTTCAGCACAGCTCAGAGTGCCGCTGACCCGACCGCAACTGCAGACTTTTATCAGGCCGATGGATTGTTTCGCACTGAAACCGGGGGAAGAAATGCCTGTGCTGTGTACCTGGACGCGCTCAGAGCAGAGACATCAGCCCGCCTCTGTTATCCATATTTTGATGCGCTAAGTTGAAGTGTGGGCCTCTGACAGAGCTGCATAATGACCGCTTTGGATGGAAAATCCTTTGTGTCGATCTGTTTACGCCGCCTCCAGTGCGATGAAAAACCCGTGAAGTGTGACTAAACATTGGTCACACAGATGCGCCTGACATTTAGGAGTGCACGTGTTTTGCAGTTTTCCACTTGCATTCTTCTACATCTCTGATGAGCTGCGGATTTTCCTAAATGTGGGTATGAGGGGAGAAAATAGAAACATAGGAGTCACTTCCTAATTTGTTGTGCAATAACACAAAACAAACAGTGGTGATAAAGGCTTTCTCCTGGACACCCTTCCAAACAAGCTGTGCTGGTTCAGTCTCGTTCTAATCGTACTGTCATGAACTTTAACGTTTAGCACGCTGACTGTGCAATCTCAGCTGCAACTCTCGGGTGTGCTCGGTCTGACCTCGGGTTGAATTAGCTGGGATAGCCACTCCTGGGAGGATTGTGGACCGGCAAACTGACAAAGCCCCTGCTTTTACAGAGGTGCTCACACTTGGTGACTAATTTATTGAGCGCATTAGCCTCTCATTCCTATAGAAAGGAGTAAGTGGTTTTTCACAGCACATTTCTATAAGAATTTATTTTGAGTTCAGGTCAGGATATCGCAGTACAGGAACCAGGAACTTCAGATGCAGTGTTTTGTGTGTTTTGGAGAGCTCATCCCAAAATATTAATTTAGGAGGAGAGCGTGCCTAGATGTTCAGATTTATTACAGTAGTTGGGGATATTTGTCGTACATGTGAACACACAGATTCACCTCCAGTCTTCACCTTTTCTAGTTTCCACTAAATTCATCTCTAAATGCTGAAAATGTCGGTGTTATCATCCTTCCTGAACTGCAGACTTTGATTTCCTTTGTTTACACTTCTGCAGATGCAACTACTGATAATAAAGCTGCTCCCCCTCTTTCCCCTCCCTTAGGAACAGACAGAGAATGCACTTTGCCATCAGACACCTGATAGAAGAACCTCAGAACAACTTTAAAGTATTCAAGGTGAGATGCAGCCACAGTCATACCTGTTTAACTTGAAGTGTTTATGCTTTGTTTTTATATGTGGCTAATAAATGCGTCCAAGAACGGTTTGCAGAAGTCTCATTTCAGCTCAGGTTTCCCTGCATCGCGCCGTCATTTACAGTCAAACTAGTCTGTTCTTGTCCCGTTCTCAGTGTGAGTGCAGCGTGAAACGCCTCCATCCTGCTTCCTTCGTGGGACATCGTTTTTCCTGCTGAAGTGTGGTGTCGTTCTGAGCCGGAACGACACTTAAGCCAAATATCTGATCGGTGCGCGTCTTTGTGTTACGGTCCCTTCACTGCTCTATGAGGGGGAAAAAAATTAATAATTTCACCTTAGAAATATTTCAAAATAAATAATATCCTATCCTCTAAATATGTTTAATGCCGGGTGTGCTGACTCTTTTCACTGCTTGGAATCTGCCTGAGGGATCAAACCTGGATCAGATTAGTGAATTAGAAGCGAGCGTAAACTGAGGGCACTCCTCATTTTTCTGACATGGAAAAGGTGCAAAGGTTTTTGTGACTCTCTGGATTCAAACTGCAGTAAACTGATCTAACCCGACTTCTGAATGTGCTGCAGAGGTCGCCGGTTAAAACTCTGGGCTCACATTCAAATAAATTCACTCTCACAATGTTTGAATTAAAGAAAACCTCTGATGGAGGCATTCAGCATTAGGTCTGTGACGCAAAGCAGCTACCGGAAGGCCTCAGCCCTCGTGTGTGTTTGTGTTTGTGTTTTAGGGCGGTCAGTGTATTTACAGCAGTAAGGAGGGCAGCGACGACTCGCCGGACACAACCTCTCTGCTGCATCATCTCAGACCTTACTTCCTGTACACAAACAACCGAATCAGCAGTCACATGACCAGCAAAGCGGTCCTGAACGACTTCATCCAGGTAACAACACAAAAACTCCTGCAGCCTCAACGGGCAGTATTTCACTATACAAACTGTCACGTACTGATTTTAAAGAAATGGTCCCATAAGGTCCAGTGTGATGAAAACTGAACGTTATTACCGTTAATAAAGGAGGATTTATTAAAGGGCCAGTATAATCTGTCAGAACAGCTGGTCATCGGGGGTGGGGGGAGTTGTTTTTATGCCTTTCATTCCCCCAGGCCTGACTTGCTCTGTAAAAAAGTGTATTTGGGCTTTTAAAAATGCTGAAACAAAGACTCTCTGAGGCACTTGAGTCGGTTTTATCGAACTGCTGCGAAGCCTCACTCAAAACCTGTCCGTCTGTAGGTGCTGGTGAACGCCCTGCTGAGCGGCGGCGGCGGAGTCGGCGGCGTGCTGACAGACCGACAAGCAGAGCAGCGGAGTTTCTGTGAAGCCAGCATCTTCAACAAGGAGAGGATTCGCCACGGTCAGCAGCTTTCAGCTTTCTTTTGATCTGAAGGAGTCCAACATTATTAGAACAAGTTTATTGTTTATCATCCTTAGAGCTGCAGCAGTCCCCACAGTTAATCTTCAAGGCCTCCGTCATAGATTCAGATACCTCAGTCTGTCTGCTAATCACATGACTTTGTTCCTTTTTGAAAATTTCACTTCTGCATTCCTTTCACAAATGTGTGCGTGCCGTGCTAGCAGAGCAGAACTGTGTGTTGTTTTTATTTATTCACGCTCTGAGGAAATTAGTTAATACTTCAGTAAGAAAATATTGACATAGTTACTGAAGACGGCTGCGAGCTGCAGGTCCTACCGAACTTACCACGGCTCAGGTTTACAGCCATGATTTTACTGACTGCTTCCTCCAACCTGTGGTTCTGTCACATTACAGTGTAAATGACCCCCCCCCCCAAAAAAAAATATCAGATTGAGTTTCTTGATTCATGTTTTTCTCTTTCAGGCTGACATTTGCATAAATCAGCACTTAAAATGACTCATTTTGAATACTTCTAATTTGAGTCCAGCCCCTATATTACTCATCGAATGACAAATCCGTTTTTATCGAGTCCTTAAACAACAAGATTTAATTATTGGCACCTTTAATAGCAGAGCTGCTGCAATATGGTGCCGTTACATCAGAACTTCTGTGTGAAAGCAGTTTTTCTGCAGCTGCCTCCTTCAGAAATGTTTGGAATGAGAGCAGCGATTGTCTTCTCAGCACCAACGGCTGAATGTGATTATGTAAATGTGTGAAACTGAAAAACCTGACTCGTGCTTGTTTTCTTGGAAGTTTTATAATCCGATTTTAGACCTGATGAGAGCACGAGGTGATCGTCCACCCGTCTGTCTGTGCAGGCTCCCGGGGTTTACCCAGTGACAGCGTCTTGTTCAGGATCCTCCAGACGCAGATGTTGGACACGTTGGACATTGAAGGACTTTATCCTCTTTACCGCCGAGTGGAGCAACACCTGCAGGACTTCCCCAAAGAGAGGTAACGCCCCACTGACCGATTTTAAATTAAACTGTGAAGACAGCAAAAAAAACCGAATGCCTGGCCTCTGATGTCTCTTTTTTTTTTTGTGCCAGGACTCGTCTTCAGATAGAAGGACCGTACAACGAAGCGTTCTTGGAGAAGCTGCAGAAATGTCCATCAGAGGACGACGGATCTGTGGAGTATGCCGTTGCTAAGGTCAGACCTCCGATTCCCCAGTGACAAACACATGAAAACCGACATCCACGGACTCTGTGGATCGGTTTCACATTAAAACACTGGTTAGAAAGGACCAGAGAGTGAAAACTCTTGATTCAGAGCTTGAATGAATTTGGTAGCAGCAAACTTTAAGGTTAAGGCTGTGATGATGATGATGTTGGAACTGCTTTTCACCCACACGGTGTATAATATAGAAGACACCACCCGGCAGCCCTTTAGACAGTTACTTTCATTGCTGCCTAAATGAAAAGAGAGCGCGCCATAACTTTAATGGAGACAAGGATATAAAATCTGTCCAGTTCACGGTCGAAGCCCCTGAGGCAGGATACACAACCTAGTGCTGCCAGTCCATCAGAGGGAGAGGGACAGCCACGCACTCTTAACAGCCACACTTACAGATAATGTAGAATCATGCATGTCTTTGAACTGTGGGAGGAAACCCCTGCAGACACTGGGAGAACGTGCAACCTCTACACAGCAAGGCTTGGTTGGTGACAGACTTAAGAATGATTAGCTGTTTAGCTTTTTCCTGTTGTATAAAGCTTTTCTACCCGCTGTGTTTGGACTGCAGGTCCATCAGTACCGTGTGGCCATGACAGCCAAGGACTGCTCGCTCATGGTTGCTCTTGTGCCCGGCGGCGAGGAGGAGCAGGAGGACAATGAAGGGTGAGAGTTTAGCTGTGCAAGCAGGAGGAGGACTTATGAAAATGAACACTTGTGCTTGGATTCATCGAAAAGATGTGTTAACACATAACATTTACAAAGATGTTTGAGGGAATTCTTGGTACTAACAATACATAAAGTGCTCTTATTTTATGAGAATGACTAACAGCTATTGTTGTTAGAGGGTGTTCTTGTGCACACAGCCTCAGCTGGTATTTATTTTATCTTTGGTCTGTAAACGTTGATCACATTTTCCAGGAGTCCTGCGTGATGTCTTGAAATTGAAGTGCGTGGGTTTAATGGAGAGTCCAGCAGGTGGAGCCATCAGCTCGGCGTCCTGTACTTAATCCTCCTCCTCTTTCTCTCCTCCAGTCAGAGGCAGCTCAGGGACTTCAGACCTCCTGCTTTCTCCTGCTCTGTCTCCATCTTGGATTTGGACCCGAAGCCGTTTGACAGCGTCTCCCGCCAGCTGCGTCTGGACCAGAAGATCGTCTCCTGTTACCTGAGGACTGGAGGTGCCTTGCCAAAGGGCTCTGTGAGGGACAGAGAGGACTGCATGCTGCTCTTCCACCCCATGTGAACGCCCAGTCTGACTCCCGAGGAGGAGGAGGCCTGCAGGATGCCGCCCCGATGCCTCTCACAAATAGGAGACGCTACGTCGGTGGGGTTTAGACGCCCCTCTGAGCAGAGCTGCAGCTCCTCACGTTGGCAGGTGGCTGCTGACGCTCAGCAAAAATAAAATTTCCAGGAGGCCACCTCTGAACACAAACATCTGAGTGACCTCCAGGTGTTTGTGTTACTGATTAGAGAGCATTTGTGTTGCCCTGATCAAGAGGTGAATTCAAATATGTCACGCTGTATTAGAAACCTCACAGGGGGCTTCTTGTGCTCCATTTGGTGACGGTCAAGAATTCACCTCCAGATCCATGCATTTGGCAGCGGTGCAGAAGACAGAGGGAGAAGAAGGCAGAGTGGAAGTGATGGAGAGAAATGCAGGTTGTTTGGCTGATGTCAGTTCTTGAATGTGGGTGTTGGGTGTCTGTCCTCTGATGCATCACCATCCCTCTGCCCGGTTTCAGGCCGAGCGGTTCAGCTCACCTCGTAAACGCTGAGACGAGGTGATTCTGTGTCTGGTCGTAAGCAAAGCTTCGCTTCTCTGTTTGTCTCCCAAACTCCCATCAGCTTAATGTGCTAAAAATGGAAATGCTTAAATAGTGAAGCAGCAGAATTTTTGTTTGTCCCTCTGGAGCCACTTAAAGTTTCAAACTTGATTAGAAGTGGCAATCACAAGAGTGTATGGTGCCAGTTCAGGGAAGTTTCCCCTCAAATATAAAGTCCCTTAAGTGTTTACACTGAACTCACCTCCTTGATAAATCTCGGTAATTAAAGGACAGTGTTTTTGATGCTCACAGTGGGTCTTTGTGGGGAATATTACACACGAGTCATAAAGAGCAAAAAGAAATCTTATTTATGACATTTCGATCTAGAACAATCTGACACCTGACAAAATTAACCCGAAAGTGTAAAACGGTTTCAAAATTTTAAAAAAATTCCAGCAAAATTTAAAAAAAAAAGAAAAAAAAAAAGCAAACAAATAAATAAAAAACTTCCAGTTTAGGCCCCCTGCTGGCCATTAGAAGGAATGCAGGTTGAAGGCACTTAGAGCTTCACTCCTCAGTTTTGCTCATGTTTTATGTGCACTCTGATCCGACTGCATCGGCAACACTGAGTTGTATGAAACGGGATTTCCTGGGAGATTAAACTTCAGGTTCATCTGCGCCTTTCTCAGAAATGAAACCTGATTTTTGTGCATTACTGTTAAAGTAGGAGCTGCATTTCAGTCATTCTCTAACATTCAAACTAACCTGGTAACTAAGTGACAGAACCGTTACGCTTCGGCCCCCCATAAAGTTCATTATCTTTTAGTGGACACAGGGATCTTCTGTCTGATGCATGATGAGGGTTGAACCTCCCATCATTCTCATGTATGATCACTCTACTGGTCCACAAACAGCAGCATGGCTTTTATTTGCAGTCTGATCACTGTGATTAGTATTTAATCATTACAGCATCAGAACTGTGACACCACATTAAGGTGATTTATCTGAGTGAAAAGCTAAAGCTTCATTTATGGCCCTGTGTTGAATCCCACTGTAGTAATAATCTAATCATAAAAAATGAACAATCACTTCTACTACAGTCCTTCTGGAAGCGGGTCTCACCACTCGGCAGACGTCTCGCTAAGACCGCTGAGCACTTCGTGCATGTATAGAGTCACCAGTTTGTTCTGACACAACCTGCTCAAAACGTTTGCCGGCTTTGCTCCAAAATTAGCCTTAAAAACTTGTTCATCCAGGAGAGCATGCACTCTGCAATTAATTAGGAATGCACCCATCCACCTTTTTCCAGTCCCAGTATCACGCAGGTATGAATCCAATACTAGAATCTGCAAGGCGACATCAGGCTCAGGGTAAACGCTGCATGGCTAAGTTTGTTTTTTTAAATAAAATGTAACAAATACATCTATAACTACAAGTTTACTACAGGACCAAGACAGAAACTATCATCCATTCAGGTGTGAAACACCTCCCTGCAGCGCTGGCTCATCATCTCGACTCACACAGAGTAAACTGTTTTCACGATACCGGACCCAAGCTTGTGAGTCAGGGTTCGAGGGTGCATCCCGACATTAAAGGCATTCTCTGTTTGTGTCGTACTGTGATACAACTGTGCAAAACAAGACCAGGAGAGAATTTCCTGTTAACTCTAATTTTGTGAATCATTTAAAAAGGGAAAAATGATGCTAACCACCATCCACAAAGTCATCAAATCCCTGCTGCACCGGGGCTGTTAGAGCGACGTGTAGTGGTGTTTCTGGGGAGGTGCATGTTACACTGCA
This sequence comes from Pterophyllum scalare, assembly GCA_024447675.2. NCBI lineage: Eukaryota > Metazoa > Chordata > Actinopteri > Cichliformes > Cichlidae > Pterophyllum > Pterophyllum scalare. Next base: position 70,824 of record JAMQGT020013406.1, read on the forward strand.
GCGTAGATTTAATGCAGGTCTGTAAATGAAGCTCAATGTGGCCACTCTGCTGCTTGGAGGAGAGCTCAGGTTTTTAAAAGTGAACCAGGAAAAGCTCTAAAGATGAGGAAGCACTCTGACTCACCAGAGCAAAGGCTGCTGGGTAATCATTTGATCCTTTTCAGGCAGCCTGAGCTTCATGCTGCTGCTTTCTGTGCCATAAGTGGCTTCTTGTTGTCTGTGTGTGTGCGTCCATGTGCCTAAATGTTCTGGTAGGACTGGAAGATGAGGGCGGTGTGTATGTGTGTATTTTGAGAAAACTGTTACAGGCTGCGTTCATGTGGCGGTGGCGGTTTCTGAGCCGCCGTGAACGCAGCCGTGAACTCTCAGTACCTCGAACTCCTGACGAAGCTCGACAGGTTCACGTGATGTTTGAGTAACGGTGCGTTCAGGAGCACTGCGGTGGTTTCTGAGGACGGTGATGTCACCCATCCTCCTAAACCATCAGTGCCAATAGGCTTCAGATAAACTGGTAACACTTGACTTCACTTCCTGTTTCCACTCTCCAACCTCAGAGACCTCCATCAGCCAGTCTGAAAACAAACCACACTAAGGGACCGAAAGAGACAGCAGGAAGTCCCCCACACTCCATTCTACTGTGATCTCCCCTCAGGCATCTTTCCTGGAGCTGCACGTTCATCGGGAATTCTGTTAAATCCAAACACTAAGCTGGTTTGAGTCCAGCTCCCTCTAACACACGAGTCAGCCTCTGTGGATGCCTGATTTAGGGAGGAGGAGTTAAAGGTTGGAGAGTGGACAGCAGCGAACTGAACCAACCACTGATCGTTTAAACTGTTGGAATGAAGACGCCTCGGGCAGCACTGCAGGGCAGCGGAGCCTCATGGGATCTCTGAGTGAGATGGCCGAGGTCTGGAGCACACACACACACTTTCTTTTACATGACGCAGAGCCAGCTCGGCCTTGGTGCCCTTTGAGAACCAGCCCACACTTCCACAGGCTCGAGAACTGAATGCTAGGTAATAATCTGTTATGGCTTCAAACTGATATGGATTTGCCTTCAGTCTTCAGTCCAGCTCAGGAGACTGCTAGAAGATCTACGTGAAGCACAGTACCAGTCCAAGGTTTGGACACTTGGACCCCCCCCCCCCCGACTTACTAAGGTTAAATGATTTTTGTTAAATAATTGGGTTCACAATTGTTGGCCAAAAGAATCATGATCATCTGGCTGCTAGCAGATCTGACAGGACCTGCATCTTTGTCACCCCTCAAACAGCCACTGATGTCAGCGGTTTGATGCCCGTCGTTCATGATTCTGTGCTTCTGCAAACGTTCTGCTATCGGCAGTAATTTTTGGTGGAAATGTGTGGAACTGGTTCCAGATCGGGCTCCTGCGCAGGAGACCGCAGTTTGTCTACAAACTGAGGAAATGCATCAAAACTTGCAGCTCATTAGGGTCATCGCGGTATATGACAGCCCAGATGTGTTAATTTTAAAGATAAAATATCGTCCATCGATTAACTAACACTATAACCACTAACCTAATTTCATTTATCGATGGACTCGGAACAGTTTAGGATCCAAAAATCCTACTTTCAGAAGTTGAAAATGAACTTCTAAACAACGTCCTTGTCCAGACCTTCGTCCCACAGGTGAGCCGCAGCCCTGCTGCTGCTGTCCGAGTGTCGGCCCGCAGAAATATCACAGCACTGCGATACCTACAGACTTGTAATAACTGCGTATGTGTAAATAGCTGAGAGAAGACAAACTATCTGAAATACAAAGGTGACACTGCTGTCCTCATTTTGTATTTAAATTATTTATTTTTGTAGATTTTGACCGGTGAGCTCGGCTGGCACAGCTGTAACAGTCGTGTTCTTTCTATTGAAATAAAGATTTCTAAGAGACTAAACGCTCGCCGTGCCTCGTCTGTGCGTTTACCTCGAGTAAACAAACTCAAAGCCAGACAGGTTACAATCTGAAAGATGGTGTTTCTGCTTCAAGTTTCCTGTGAAAGCCTGACTGCTCTGATGATGGACTCCAGGGCAGCTTCAGGTCCCAGAATCCTCAGCAGGCTTTGAAAGGCCTCAGCAGCAGCGCCGCCTACAGCCTGAGGGGGGAACAGCTGCAGAGCTGCAGAAGCAGAGAAACAAAACCAAATGTGAGCTCAGCAGGTCGAATAAAACTCTGCAGGAAGGGCTTTTTGATGGGGTTGAACATAATTCTGTAATTCCTGAATACTCGAAACCTTTTGGGAAATAACTACAAAACAATCTGAGGGAGTACGGGACGGTTATAACTGATGACTAAAATAAACTACTGGCATTTTAAGTGAAGGATTTACTTTTATTATTATTTTTCCTTTGTGATATTAGAGAGTAATATAGGAAGTTATTACTGCCATTATCTCAGATTGTTGAATAGAAAAAAAAAGTTTGATAAAAAGTATAAATGAGGAGTTTTTCAGTAAATAATGCAGCAGTAGTGATTACTGGCTCTGTACCAAATCCACAGTCAGATATCACTGGTAAAACTTTCAGGTAAGAACTGTCTTTGACCTTTAAAGTATTTCCCACAGGTCAGTGTGGGTTCAGCCTGCAGAGTTACTGTCTGCAGAGCTCAGCATCACCATCTCACCTCTCTCTGGGATCTTTGTCAGCAGGTTGATCTTTGGCGTGACGACGCCCTCTCTGGAAACCTCAACTGACCAATGAATGAATAACATGCAACTGTAAACAAACAGAAAGATGATGTTACAGATTTCAGCTGCATTATTATTTTTTTGTGACTGTGCTCCATCAGGATGAGAATACTTACCCAGGAAGCTCGGGGTGGTTCAGGGTCATGACCTCTGACCTGGGGCCTCCAGGAAGCGAGATGACCAACGGATACTTCTCCTGCAGAGAGAAACGTGCTCATCATGCTCTCGGGTTTAGAACGGGACCCCTGCTCATATGTTTTTTTTAAAAAAGAGATTAAAAATTATTAATGAGCAGTGTTCAAACCATGCACATATTCAGGCCTTTATAAACAAGCCAAAACTATATATAACTTACACATGTGCATATATGAAACTGCTCACCAATGTAATCTCACAACTAACAGTATTTGATGCAGACTGCTGGTTAGATAAGCTGGAAGGGCCTAAAATGACGTTCAGCATTCGGGAATTCTGTAATTTCTTTTAGATCTTTTAAGCTACAACTTCAACTAGGGTTGCTTAGGCTGCTATATGAATATATAATTTCACTTTTGTTTAGCTGTAACATGTACGTCCCTACAAATCCACTGCCAATAAATAAGCCAAAAGGAAACTTGGTGAAAAGACTGCATCATTTTCAAAGTTGGCCTGCAGGTGGTGCTGCAGCCCCTGTTTGTTGTCCTGAACTCTGGGGCTCAGTCAAACAAAGCACAGAGGTTAGTTGAGACACATTAATCAATAATAAGGAGCCACGGGGAAGCCAGAGAAGTGAATATTTTCAGTGTGAGGTTTGTTGTTTCTTCAGCTTCACAGATGAAATGTTGACAAATGAGCGCTGCTTCGGTTTCAGTTACAAAGTTTCCATGTTGGTTTTCATCGAGAAACAGCGGCGCGTGAACACTGGTGAACTTTATGAGCTGCCACGATGTGTTTAAGGAAACATCTGTCTGTGTTCAGGGACCTCTGGAGATTCTGGAGTGAAACCTGATCAGATAATAAACTGTAAAGCTCATTTCTCTTCACCCTCGACTCATGGAAGCATCCACTGACGCGCCCAACCTCCCTCAGGATGCGTTTCCAGGATTATTCAGTTATTTAAGGAGGGTGCGGCAGGTGAGGGGTGTGTGAAGGTGACTCAGCCGGGAGACATCTGCAGCTGTGTGTGTGTGTGTGTTTTGTCTGTAATCAGAAGCAGGCTACGGTGCATTTACCTCCACCTGAAGCAGTGGCAAAGTTAAAGATTTCAGGATTTTACAAAATGTACAAGAATACAAGCACAACTACACAAACACGACTCACAGACTCTCAATAACCAGAACCACAAAAGCTTTGAGGTGCATCTTGTAGACACAATTTCCCCACATCAAAGCCCAAAACAAATACAGAGGAAACACTTTTGTTTCATGAGTGTGCAACATTGTTTCAGGTTTTATCTTTTTTTTTGTTTCAGTTTTTTCACATATAGTTTTAGTTATGTTTAAAATATTATAACCTTGGTCCAGATCAGACCAGAAGCAGGTCTTTATTCTGTCTTTACTGAGCACTAAAAGCTAAAGCTTTTTTTTTTTTTTTTTATCTTTTGGACAATCAGAAACTCATTTCTGCATCTGGACTCAAGGTGAAGAACAAAATCTGCTCTCAGTCTTCATCACCGACCAAAAACAAACACACAATATCCCCGTGCCTCTCCCAGCAGCAGCTCGGTGACCCCATTCTCTCAATTACAGCAGTTTCAGAATTAGCTCCTCTTTCTCCACTAAATATCACATCCACACCAAGCTGACTAAACCCAAACGCACCTTCTTTCCTCTCCATCCGTTCATCCAGGAGCAGCATCACCCAGTCAGAAATATAATTAAATACTTCTGCTCAGTATTTAATCTGGAATCTCCCCTCTTTTACTGTTAGGCTGGAGCCTATCCCAGCTGATACACCTTGGACATTCACACCTACAGCCAATTTATAATCACCCGTTAACTTGACAGGTATGTCTTTGGACTGTGGGAGGAAGCTGGATGAAACCCACAGGGACAGTCAAAACATGCAGACTCCAGACTGAAAGGCTCCAGCAGGCCGGTGGGTTCGAACCCAGGAAACTTCTTACCGTGAGGCTAACCACTGTACCCACCCTGAGTCACGCTTTTATTGTAGAAAAGCTTTAGGCTCCAAAAACAACCCCCCCCCCCAAAAAAATCAATAAAACAACACTAAAATGTTTCAGTTATAGATAATTTTTCTGTTTTTACTGAAACCGTGCCTAAACGGAGCACTTTATTAGGACCACCTGTGCTTAATGAGGCGTACAAAATAACAGGCACACATTTCACTAAACCATCACCACCACCACCACCACCCACTGCGATGGTAATAATCTAAAGAAAGGAGAACTGAAAACAATTTTCTGTTGTACCTAATCAGATTAGATGTCACAGGTGTTCCTAATAAACTGGCTGGTGAGTAAATGACTAACACTTAAAATTAAGTGTTAGTTAATAAAAGCTTCTAAAGCATTTCACTGGGCATGTGACTAATAAACCTCATCTTATCCATTTTATCTTAAGAGCCCAGCATCAACACTTCCTCCTGACTGTCTCAGCTCATCTCTGCATCAAAGACTACATTCATATACATGCACTGCTTCAACAATTAAAGGAACACTTTGAAAGCACATCAGATCTCAATGGGGGGGGGGGATCATGCTGGTATCTATACTGATATGGACTGGGTAATGTGTTGGGAATGAAAGGATGCTACACCGTATGACGGAAATCAAAATGATCAACCTACAGAGGGGCTGAATTCAAAGACAGCCCGAAGATCAAATGTAAAAAGGATGCAGCAGGTTGGTCCATTTTGCTGAAATTTTATTGCAGCAACTCAAAATGTTACTCAGTAGGTTGTATGGCCCCCACGAGCTTGTATGCATGCCTGACATCGTTGTAGCATACTCCTAATGAGACAACGGATGGTGTCCTGGGGGGAGAATCTCCTCCCAGATCTGGACCAGGGCATCACTGAGCTCCTGGACAGTCTGAGTTGCAACCTGGCAGCGTTGCATGGGAGCTGATTAACAACCCCCTCTGCTACTAAACTGACCAGATCAATGTCCCAGATGTTTAACTGACCTGATGCTACATGGATTCAAATGTATATTCAATTCAAGATTATTTATATAGCACCAATTCAGCATTCGCCTTAAGGTGCGTAATATTGCAAAGACAATAGAAAGAAAACTACAGCAATCAGATTAACATCTACAAGAAACACTTGGCAACGGTGGGGAGGAAAAACTCCCTTTTAACAGGAAGAAACCTCCAGCAGAGGCGGGCTTTTGAGGGGCAGCCATCTACCTCGATTGGCTGTGGCATGAGGGGAAAGAGAGAAAAAAGGAGGGCATAAATAACAGGACCTGGTTTTAGTAGCTGAAACAGACATTAGATTGCATTTACATTTACAGTGCTATAAATATTACTATTATTGGCACACAATTTTAATAATTTTGCTGTCCCAGTTTCAAGCTGCTGAGCCAGTCCTTTGTGAGTGCCTGCGTTGCTTTTATAAAGGGTCTGCTGTCTAATATGTGCATTTCACCTACACATGAAAGGCACGTCAGGACACGAAGGACCTGCAGGGTCTTGTTCTCATAATGTGTTTATCTTCACTGTACGGGCTTACAGATGTCGATGGTGAAGAGCTGACATCAGGGTAACAACGGGGAGAAAATGTTGTCTTTAATCGTGTTGATGTCAGAGTTGGATTCACGCCGGTGCTGACAGATGAAAAGTCCTTTCTTTATTTAAAATATGAAAGTAGTGAAGGAGACAGTCGGATTCAGCCCACACTCAACATGTCAAACACATTAAATAATCACGGCCACAGACGCCAGGTCACGTATGGGACACACGGGAGTAAAGGTCCTCACTGTTAGACGGTAAACTGAAGTAAATGAGAAGCTCCACTTCAGGGCTGCCTCTAGTTTTCTATTTGACACTGTCGTGAGATTTTTGGTCTTACGCGACCTCTGACCTGTATCCAAAC